>JAODKM010000039.1:31688900-31704886 GCA_026780845.1 Petrocephalus sullivani
GGGCCACAAGCTGCCAAAGACTGCCAAAAAATCTGAGCGCAGTGTAACCAACCATGAATTTTGCCCATTTTTGTAGGTATTCGAGAGTTTGCCTTCGCACTGCAGTGTCGGTTTGTTGAGCTGATTTTTCTTGCCACAGTTGAGACTATATGCTATTTCCTCCTATGATGTGATGGTGCCCTTCTTGTGGCGATATCCACAACATGTCCCCTCCCCTAGCTGGATATGTCACAGGATTCCACCGATGATGCTGGTGCCATTACCATAGCCTTATCGAGGTTTATCCAAGGTGTGTGTGTGTGTGTATATATATATATATATATATATATATATACACACACATATTTATATATATATATATAGTTTTTAATTTTCTATTCCATGGAGCATTTTCAGTATAAAAGTTTGTCTTCGTCAAAATATATCAGATGGATAGGGGTATAGGGCAGTCACCTTGTTATTTTTTCTCTGAACAGAAAGAGTAATTTGTCAAACAGATGAACATAATTGGAAATGTTCCATCAAGTAGGAGAGTAATCATTTTAAGGGCAATTGAGGTGACTTCAATAGGCTGCTACGTAAATATCTGATCCCTTAAACCAAAGATGGGAACAAGTCGCTCCTTGGCGAGTCCCAGTCAAGTCTCAAGTCATGTGCCCTCAGGTCCAAGTATTTCCATCAATTTTGGTGTCGAGTCAAAAGTCATCAAATTTGTGACTCAATTCTGAGTAGAGCTGCAAGTCATGTAGCTCCAGTCCCTACCTGTGTCAGTTACTTTTTTACCTTTAGTGATTAAAACTTGTTGCAGCAAACACCTGCCACAGTACATTGTAGGTTAAGTCCTTCATAAGCAGCGAAAGGTTGAAAGAGGTTCTCCACTCTGGCACAGTTGTCCTCACAGCTTTTACATCCGCGTATATGCAGGAATGATGCCACTTTCCAACAAACTGTCACAGGAACCTTAGAATTCAGCCAAATGAAAATACAGACAACTAAGAATTTTAATATTATAAAATTAATGTTATGGTATCCAAAGGGAGGACTAGAACCTCAAGTCTTCTTGAGTCATAGGGTTGAGTCCAAGCCTTTCCATCAGTTTGCTGTGGCAACTGTGGTATCGGTTTTCTGAATCGATTCACAAGTAATCAATTTAGTGACTAGAGTCCAAGTCAGGTTGCGAGTCATTGTCCCGAGTCCCCAGCTCTGCCGTAAATACGGTTGAGCATCCATGAGCTGCCGGTGAGAATTTGACTCAGTAAAAGCTCTGCTATGTGCTGCCATGAGACTTTCAGAGTGGCATAGCTGTAGGCTGACAGCAATGTGCCTTAGGTGTCCAGATGATCATAAGGCTTATGTTGGTGCAATGGGAACTTTTACATACACAGAAGAATTTGGAATAGTTGAGTTTTTGGGCAAAAGGTCTTGAATCATGCTTATATTCGTTTTTTCAATCTTAAATATATTATAAATATATATATTATTCTCTCTATTCTCTATATTATTTTGTATGTCCAGCCGTGCTGTGTGACTTCTTCCTGCAGGAGGTTTTCTTATGTAGACCCACAGTCAGGGTAACTGCTGTACATAAAATCTGAGCTGGATAGATGCACATTTTTGAACAAAGACGCCAAACATATACATTATTATACATTTCAACTGTATCTCAGAGTACTTTCCACAGCCTTGCTAACTTCTGGAGGTGGGGAATTAAGCCTCTACACTGGCGTTATTAGACCCAGAAAAATCCTTTCAAAATATAAACCACCATTTTAGCATGAGAAGTTAAAACAGCATGTTGGCCTCCACTTCATTGGCTGATATCCTACTTGCTAGGAAGGCATTAAGTTTGTAAGCATACCATGAAGTTATGGATAGTGTCCCTGAAGGCTCATCTATCCATTTTCTATACCCGCGTGACTTATGCAGGGCCCGGAGCCTATTCCAGAAGTTACGGGTACAAGGCAGGGAATATCAGAGGACGGGGTGCCAACCCATCACAGGGGATACACACGCAATTCACTCACACATGCACACCTCCAGGCAATTTGGCAGCTCCAATTAACTTCAACATGTTTTTAGACCATAGGAGGAAACCGGAGAACATGGAAGAAACTCTAGAACAAAACATGAAGAACATGCAAACACAGCCTGAGTAGCGCCTAGGGTAGAGACTCAAACCTGACTCCCAGGGGTGCCACTGTGCTGCCCTCTGAAGAGTCTTTGTTTGGGTATTTGTTGTTAGCATTACCTTTGCAGATACTACTCGATGGAATTCATTGCCAGCTTCTTTAAGACATTCAGAGCAGTTTAAATCTCAATCAACAATGTGGTTTCAGTAATTTCAGTCATTTTAGGCAATATCCATCCATCCATTTCTCACATATGCTTCTCCCGAGCACGGTTTCCGTGCGCTTGGAACTGCCAATCCCAGAATACACAGGGCAGTAGTCATCCTAGAAGGGACGAGAGTCAATGACAGGGCGAACATGAAAAATTTGTATCACTGAAATAAAACGTGAATGCGTCTCACCTTGTTTGTTAACTTTATATAAATAACTTTGTGGAATGGCTGGTCCTTTATCGTTGATTTAGTTATGTATTCCGCAATTTCAAGTCTATCAGTAAAAGAACTCAGAGTTGCAATACCCTAACCTCTCTTTCAATACCAAATATTAAATATATCTTATATAACGTTGCATTCTGTCATCTAAGAAACATTACATTTCTTGCTCAGGGGCACAATAGCAAAGCCCATCATGCGACTTGAATAGGAAACCATTCTGTCTCAAGACTACTTTCCTTTATCACTACATTGCCTTGTGTCTTAAAAAAATCCTAGCTGTTCTAAAGTTTTAAATGGTCAGAAAAGCCTCTGTGCTGCTCTGCACTGACTTAAAATGACTAATATTAATATAAAAGGCATATTTAGTCCACTGGAGGCTAGCTGGTTTCTCTGAGTTAAACCGGTGCTGCAGTTTTCTCCCACAGAAGCTCTCAGTTATGACACCAAAAACTTGAATTTGGCCAGCAAATTGCCCAAGGCTTATATTCAATTCTTCCCACAGTGACTGAAAAGGCCTTTGGGGATAAATATCCATCCATCTTCCGAAACCACTTGTCCTATCCAGGGTCACACGGGTCTGGAGACCATCCCAGAGGCTATGGGTACAACGCAGGCAACAACCCAGGATGGGGCACCAACCCACCACAGGGCACACTCACACACCATTCACTCACACTTGCAGGCAATCTGGTAAGTCCAATTAACTTCACTGTGTTTTTGGACCATGGGAGGGAACCAAAGTACATGAAGGAAACCCCATGACTACATGTAAACCCCACACACATAAAGCCAAGGCAGTGACTCGAACCCTGGTTCTAGAAGTGTGAGGCAACAGTGCTAACCACTGCATGACTGCGCCACCCTCGGCATAAACATATCGTGGTGAATTTCAAAGTTTGATTATGGTTCCGGATTACAACACTGACATCATTAGCAGTGTTAGTAACCTAGGATTAATGTATCTTCCAAGCAGATGAATTAAGAATATCTATAATATCTAATAATGGCTTATATGAGCATTAATTCATTCATTCATTCTTTTATCTTCCATACCATGGGTTTCAGCCCATGGCCTCCTAAAGAGCAGGCCTCCCATTCTTAGATTTCATTGATCAGGATTTCGCAGATTGAGTGTAGGTGGCTGGGGGGGGGGGCATTTTATGCGGGGGGGTGAAAATGTGAAAATGGAAGAGCATAGAGCAGAAGGTAGGGGTATGCGTCTGATGGGATGCCACATCATTCACAATTCCTTGTAAATGTATTCATTCATTCATTCATTCATTTCCGTACCCACTTGTCTTATGCATGGTCACGGGGGTCCGCAACCTATCCCAGAAGCTATGGATGCAAGTCAGGGAATAACCCAGAATGGAGCGTCAATACATCACATATAGTATAACTAATGTTTTATTGCTAATTCTAAATATGGCATATTAGTATACGCATTACTATAAATGGCTGACCTTATAAAATCTTGTCATCTTCCTGGTGTCACCTTTTCTGGTGAGGGTTGGCTGCACGTCAAGCAGGCCAGACCAGACAGACTGTGACTCAAGTTCCCAAGCCAGCTAAAAGATACAGTACCAGTTAAAAGTCTGGACACAAATGTAAATTCCATAATTTACATGCCATCTGCATGCCACAGTTGGTGCCACAGTCACTGGGTGCCATATTCTGTACTACATGCATCTGCCTTCAGTAAGTATTAATAACCTAAATGGTTATCGATGCATTGCCATTGTAACAAACGTGAAGTTTCAGATAAAGTTAGGAAAGGTAACAAATGTTACAAATTCAGCTAGGCTGAGTTTTTTTGTTAGGAAGTGACTGTAAGGAGGATACACAGAATCAATCATAAGTATTCTTATTACATATAGGGTCTGAATTTAACAACAGGAGAGCTGGCATTGTAACAATATGTTAATTACATTACAAGGTTACATCTGTTTTTCTAAGACAAAACAATGTAGCAAAACCAGGCATGGTAAGACAGCTGCAGAATGGATTGTGTTATACAACAGGACATTTGCATGGCTAAATAACTGTTTTTTTTATAACAAAAGACTGCAGGCTCACATGTCAGGATGTTGTGTCAAACGTAATGCCCTAAGATTATAACTTCATATGAATTAACTACATATTCAGTAGTATAAACATCATGAGCAGTGTTAGTATGCTAGATTAATGTATCTGCCAAGCAGATGATTTAAAAATATCTTTAGCAGCTTATATGAGCTGTATTAAGGTCTGGACAAGAAGTACTCTGATGCACAGCAATAGCCTACTGAATTAGGACAGCGGAGAGTGTAATGGTTAGGGGCATAGACACAGAATGCAAAGGTTGTCAGGTCAAATCCTAAGAGAGGAACTGCTGTAGTTCCTCAGAGCAAGATACTTAACCTAAATTGCTCCTGTAAAATATCCAACTGTCTTTTTTCTGCATAGAGCACTGGGGAGCCAAATCTGTGTTGTTGTTTTTTTTTAACTTACACTGTCAATGCCTCTATATTTTTGGTATTTGAATACAATAAAAAGGTATTAAGAAAAGTACAGCCACGGCGCTGATGATTACTGTTTGTGATTCACAATACATAATAAATACTATGTGTCACTTCACTGATTATGAAAAAAAACCATAATGAGGTATAAATACAACACGGAATTAGCTACTGAAAGGATCGGTTAGGCTAGGCAAATGGGCTGTGAAAGCCCTTTATGGACTGATTTGAAATGACTGCTTTAAAGCACAGACACGGGTCCCCATAAGAACGCATGCTGTTTGTCCTTAAAGGTGTTCCAGTTCTTTCAGTATCTGACTGCATTTAGAATCACATTTATTATAAAAGAGCTATGATGTCGTGGCAGGTTGAGGGTGGAGGGGCCCTTTTAGGGGAGGCCAGTTGCCACTGCACATTTACCACAGCCAGGTAAACAGAGGAAAGGGATGAGAGGCATCAAAGAAAGGAAAGACATGATAGCATACTTACAGGCATACTGTAAACATAACAGGTCTTTATGCATGGCAGTTGGAGGAAAAAGACTGAAGTCTTCATTTGCAATAGAAACATCAAAACTATTTCATATTATTAGGTATAAATAACCAATATCCACAACTAGGTCATGTATATCATGAATTATGTGAAACATGCATATTATATTATGTTATAGCACATGCCTGGGATATTTAGCGTGAATTAGTCTCCTTAATTTAAGCACTTGTCTCAGTTTTGTTTTCTATTTGTTTTAAGTAGGGTCTTCATAAGTTGTTTCTATATAAACACTTTTGAAACAGAACAGTAGCCCCCTTCCAAGCAAATCCTTTCACGTGTAAGCTTAGCCATATTCGACTTCCCAAAGTGACTGCGAACAAAGGGTATAACAATATTTCAAAAGCGAAACAAAGTTGGAGGTACTTGGTGAAATGCGCTGTGATGAATAGCGACTCATCCAGTGCCCATTTCCCAGGGGTAAATATAATTAACGTACGCCTCGGTCCTCATCGCCATAATCTCCTTCGATCTCGGACCTCTCGTACTAAATTATTCTGACACAGCCGTGAAAGGGCGACAGCGGGCTGGCTCTTTAAGGAACAAATGAGCAACGAAAGCGAGCGATGGGAAGTTATCCCGAGGCAAATGAAAGGTTAACTCGGGCCCATCTTTGGAGTGAGACGTGTGAAAAGAAACGGGGATGTCTTTAAGGAGGAGGGTCTAAGCCGACGGCGGTAGCTGGAAATTATTTATTCAAGAAAGGGAGCAGGAGCACGAAGGAAAAGGAGGAAGCGGGGCTTTGCTGTGGAATTGGACTGGGGCACGTGACATCACTGTCAATTAATACATCCGCCCTCACATGAGACACGATCTAATCCCGAAAGGGGGGGGGGGCGGCCTATTGCCGTGATTTTTATTTACCTACCTGGTATCCGCAATTGCACCGTATATATGCAGTTTCAAGTGTTCTGGTAATGCTTGCAATTGGACGAAGACCTATTAAAAACGGATTTTCGTCCCTCTAAATTTATGTTGGCATCAGTGCTGGTTAAATCCAAATCTCCAGTAAATTAGAGATACATTAATATTCTGTATTTATTCATCTGATGAAGATTTGCCAACATGCTAACTAATTAGAGTCGTTACAATGAAAGGCCAAAAATAAAGTTAGAAATACGGGAAAACGCTATGACCAGTCGAGTTGGGGCGACCTTTTCGCATTGCGGCAAAAACGTGTTTCGGAACCGAATTTCTCAATAAGGATAGTTTAGGCCTTCGAGGGCCGAGGCGGCTCGTGTTAATCGTGTGTTTATGTGTGTGAATCTCGGGACTCCACACACGCCAACACACGAGTACCGCGGATACGCTTTACTTTATTAGATCTCCACTTTTGTCCCATTTTTGAATTTTTATTTTATGTTTGTATGGATCCACAATGGAAAATAGGAAACAATTACAAACGATATCGTTTTATTTAGTCATTCTTTCCCCCCGCCCATAATTTATTTTTATTCACCGCTTAAATCAACATGCAAATCAGTGCTTCGATTGATGGGCTTGTGTATGTTTGTAACATTTGGTCAATTATTTCGTACTGTAAAGATGTAACAGTTCAAGATATATAGGCCTGCAAGAAAGCTGCCAGTGGCATGCTCCTATCACCGAGAGAGGGAGCAGGAAAGCACCATCAGTGTGAGGATACTGCTATATGCAGCTATATGGCGCATACCCGCCTCTAAAATGGCCTTAACGTCTAAAAATAGTCAGAACTGCGTATCAGTCAGAAGACAAGTGAGTATACGTAATTATACGGTCTAACAATATACCCACCTACTGTACTAAGACACCACTACATCACTACTGCTGTTGTACGTGCTTCCGTGGTGTGTGCACATCTCTCGCTAGGCCTCTCTGGTCTTCTCATTCCAATGTCGCAGGAAAAGTTTGTTTCCACTCGTGGCTGATCTTTAAGTAACTATATAATAACAGAGTAATTGTGGCTATTTAATTGGCACAGATTAATTAAAACAAAGCCGGCAGCAAGCCGAACGTGAATGAATAACCGCCAGTGTCCATTTAACACAAGGAGCGTTCCCGTTCTCACGTTAACAGTGGATTGTGCTGTGCACCTTCCGAAGGGTCCGATCCGGTAGTGTCTCGGCAGAAGCACTGCTCACTTGGTCCCGATCGTGCAACTCTAAAAAAACCTTATCCAGAGTCAATTTAAATTGTATTGAAACTTTGAATACATTTATTACACGGGTGTCGTGAACACACACTGCCCTAAATAGGTGCATTGTTGTTACGAATGCCGATGGAAATAATTAGTATATGCATTCTGTGGGTATTTTGAGTGCGGATGAATGTAAAAGACTCTTAATTTGTACGTGCCTGGTTACAGCGTTGCACAGTATTTCTCCGTCAGAAAAAAAACACAACAAACGTCATGTACGGCTGGAAGTGCGTTTCGGCGCTGAATAAACAATGTTTGGATTGTAATTGCCGTGGACGGAAAATAGGGACTGTTGTATCTTTAAGAGGCTGTCGGTCCCTCGCTCGCAGCTGCCGGCTTGCGCGCTGTACGAGACAGTGGAGATTCATTACTTCTACAGCACAATGGACATTTATCACCCCGTGGTGTTATTCAAATTCAGTACCAAGCGAAGACCATCCCCACTCTCTCTCGCCTTCTTCTCCAGCAACACCGTTATTGTTAGGGCAGCCCAAGAAAAGCCTCCGTGAGGCAGAGCAGCGAGCCAGTGCCGTTCTGAAATAGGCGTCCCATCAAGTCATCGCCGGAGTCCGCCACTTCGCCCGTCTGATCTCCCTTTCTCAATGCCTCTCCGATTTATATTTCTTCTCCTTTTTCGTTTTTCCTTCCTCCTCTGAGCAGTAGTGGGGATACAAACGGACGTGAGAAACTGTATTTTAGCGTGCGGGACTCTTTTTTTTTTACCGTACACGGTACCCCGGCCAGTTTTCTCCGTGGCATCAACGCAAGATTATCCATCGACGGCTTTACAATATTAGTATTAAACTTTATGCATTTAAAGCCGGGGGAGGGGGGGTATCGATTTTTAAGCGCCACAGCATAAACCAGCAGGCTGCCCGGGTGTTTCGGGCTCGTCGCTAAGGCGATGTGGGAGGCTGCATGCTCGCAAAAGCGCCTTACAGGTGCAGAAATGGCGAAGCGCAGGCGGGACTGGACTTTCAAGAAGGTGTCGTTTTGCTGTTCGGGTTGCGAAGTGTTTCTCTTTACTCGTGCACCGACGCACAGAAAAACGCCGGGTACCGGAAGGATGCTGACAAATAATCGTTTTTTTTTGTCAGCCATGGGATGCTGGAGAATGTTTTCGAAGTTTGCTGCTGATAAGACTTCTCATTTAACAGGTTTTTAGAATCACCAGATATGTTCAGACAGAAGGCCTACTTTTACTTTTACGATTTTATAACAGCAAACTGCATTGCGACGGAATCTGATTTTTATGTACCCAGGGTATTTGGCAGACCTATTGTGATTTCCATGTGTACACAGTATTTAGACTGGTGTTCACTAATTTACATGCAAGCTAAGGTCTCCAGATTTGCCTCGTTGACAGTGCATGCTGTCAACTTATTTTTGAGGGATTTATTTTTATTTTGTGACGTCGTGATGCCAATACCATCGATTCTTACGCATTAATGGTTTGCAAATTTTCGACACGAATAGTTTATTTAGCCACCTATTCCTAAAAATTGCTTTATAAAGGAGCAGGGTCTGTGATGCTCATGGTTTCTTTGCTTCGTGCTTCGGAGCTGCGCGCAACATTAGCAAGCAAATTCACAGACATTATGAATGTATGAGTATAAAATATTGTAGTGGACTTAACCAGAAAAGCCCGACAACATTCAAATATTTTCTTGTGGTTAAATACGCTATATATTTATGGAAGAGGTTTTGTGGATCCCTGCAGCTGATTGTCCAAACGCAATTCTTGTACAATTTATAAAAACAAACCAAGAATTGTGCCTGGACATCTGTTGCCGCTGATTCGAGTTCATCCATGTCTTCTCCGGTGATACACTCCTGACTTATACCGCGAGTATCATCCTCCCTTGAGCTCGGGAAGTTTATGAAGCTTGCAGTCAATTTTGTTGTAAATCGAAGAAAAAAAAACTTTTTTTGAGGAGTTATGAAAGATCCTGAATGGGCTGCATGCCAAGCATTTGTTAATTACGCCGTGGTTCCTAAAAGCATAAGGTTAATTACATTTAATTGTAGGCCTGCAATATGTGATGGGTTTCGGCACAATATGTAGACTTGATGTTAAAGTTACACTTTAAATTCTTCAATATAGAATAATTATACAGTTCTATAGGAACTTAAGTAGCCTAATTAATAGAATCACAAATTCGACGGGAATATTTTGTCACTTTTCGTTTTTAGTAAAATTAACGCCTAGCAACATTATAATACTTTCTGAATTAACACGAGTAAATTGAGCAATAATAAAAAACCAGGGCTCAGGAAATTTGCCGAATTGTTATACGAATCGAGAATTGATCGTGAAATACACATAAAAAATAAAATGGCTATTCTTAGCACGTGATTACCTGTGGTTTACCTATAGACCTACTTGCATCAGTTAAGACAACCGCTGCTTCGTTAACAAGTCAGTATTTTTACAATTATTATCTTTGAGTTTTTAAATCCAAGAGACTTTCTTAACTATAAGTAAGCCAGACATCTTTCTCCGGCTCATATAGTGTATATTTGCGCAGTACCACTGTTTTTGGAAAATACGTTTAAATAAGAATATTTGATGGGTACAGCACATAAATATCAACATTTCCTTTCTGATACTGGCACTTCTCGGCAATTTTATTACGTCATTATCAAAGGTAATCGAAAGTGATAAAGGCTTTAGTGATTCTTAAAAACTGGGGACTTGGTCGTTGATAATCCTCGCCTTTTTTCCATTAAGCGGGATTAAAAGACAGGCGGGGAGCCGGGAGTATTAGGAAAGTTTGGTTCCTGTTTGGTGATGACGTTGTATATGAGACTGATGCTGAATACGTAAAATAAGGTTATCCACGAAACAAGGGCCCCTGCTTTGCTGATGATTCCTCAGCAAATATTTTGCATTGTTTTAAACCAAATATTTGTTTACAGGTAAGTATCTTTCATATAGATGTACAAAATAGATCTTGATACCTCACTCAGTTTTAAAGATAAGTTCACATTTTATATGTTAAAGAAAAATATTGTAGTTAATACTAAGCCTGCGAAAATCACGTATGGGAGTCTAAATATGCCTATATTTTTACAGTCTGTTAGATATTTTGCCTTACTTACATGGTATATAAATGTGTATCTCACAAAGCTCTCTCCTTTGCTATAGCTGAATACAATTTTAGCTTGCCAGCGAGCGTAGTTCAAAACAGACACTACACCGGAAAACAAACGTGTAAAACATATACAGTGCCTTTATTATCATCGTAAATGATTCGGCTCGTCATAATTAGACCTCGAGAAAGTTTCGTATTATTCATTTAGGCCTAAATGGTAGGAAGGAATAGAGGTACTTAAAATGTGTTAAGCCAGAATTCGTAACTACATGAACCGAGAATCTCATGCATCTTTAATGCACACATTGAAAGAGTAAGGTATTCCAGGGCCATTCGCCGTGGTCTTTACTGGTTTATTGGTTTAATCTAAGGGAGATGCACTTGCCGGGTGCACGCGCCGCAAACCCATACTGTATGGCTGAAACGACTTGAAATGTTATTACGCGATCAAATAAATTAATATTTTTAGCCTTTGTTTTATTTAATAATATATTTGCGATGCAGAAGCAAAAGTTGTAACTTCGGAATTGCGTAAATGGTTTAATTTAATCGAACAATATTTAATAATTACATATCCCCAGGATATTCGAGATTGAACAGTAGATTTCCTTACGGAGTGTAAGTTTACGGTAGCCTGTATATTTAAAATAAGTATTTTTTCATTACTTTCTCTATATTATACCGTGCTCTGTACCAAAAGACGAAATCGACGATGCTATAGAAGAGGTAGATAAATGCATTATAGCCAATGGAGCAACATTCGCAAATACCGTTTTATCCTGGCTTGCATAAACGGCTATTCTGAATATACCCATCGGTTCAGCCTTTTCGTGTACGTCTTAAAATCAAAAATAGACCAATAACTTCGCGTAATTAAAGGTTAATTGGTTATTTGTGAAAATATGACCATTTGTGTATGCCACGATTATTCTGTTTGTTTCTAGTTTAAGGAAGTGGAAAGTTTAAAAACTTCAACTTATTTATTAGTCCAAATAAACAAACAAATATAAAACAATAGTGCATTAAACACGTGAACAGTTTAAGATATAGCAAACGTGTTAATGTAGTAAATATTGCAGCAATAACATATACCTATGTAATATTTATCTACTTGTATAAATTCCATAGTTATGTGGATTTATTGTTATCATGTGTTGTTTCCAGTTCATTTTCACTGGCATTTTTTGGTATTATTAATTATTAGTAGTAGTGGCAACAGTAGCAGTTTGTTAAGTGGTGGTATATATGGTACTGGTTGTAAATTGTGCAATTAAAAAAATCAGTTAATTTCATTCTACTTGTATGGAACACTTTTCTAAATACACCATCACTTAAATTTAATATGTGCAATGTGATTTACACTTCCATAGTTTAGGTATATGTAATATGTAAATAAATATCAACAAGAAAATGATAACAGCCATTATACTTAATACAGCGATGTTTACCAGCCCATTATAGAGTGTTTGTTGAAAATGCTGAGCATGATGTTTTTTGTTCTGTCCAATTGTAGAACAGAATCGCTACAGAAACAGGTACTGGTACTGGTACTGGTCCGCTGCCGGTGGCCCGTTAGCTAAGGGCAGCCTAAAAGCAGGCCTGCTTTATTCCCCCACGTAGCTTCTGCCACCTACTGTTTGGACATATACCAGGTATCTTACTCAAAGGAGTCTGTCACAGTCACACCTGATGCAGTGACCGGGGACCATGCAAATGGTAAACAGATCTGGATATGCATTTTTGGAAAGATTGCAAATATAATTTGAAGCAGCATAAGACCTATTTAAAATAATGGGAAAACAAATCTTGCAAATTCTTATCCCGGTCTGGTCGTGGGTGGGCCTCCTGGCACCCATCCCAGGAAGTCACAAAATACACTCTGGAAATTCAAGTACATCATCCACATTATTTTTTTTTTTAAAAAGCACTACCTGGAGAAAAAGACAATGATGCTCCTCTCCTTGAATAATTTGAATAAGTTAGGGTATAGTAAGTTAGGGTATAGAAATAATTTAGGTTAATTGCCTAAAAACGTAGTGTGAGAGAAAAACTGGGTTGAGGAGGGTGCACAGCCTTTAGCTGGTGATGGAGTGCAGGCCTTCCTGTGGGTCACATGATGTGTGCATGTGACCTCATCTGCATCGCCTCTGTGCAGTGCAGCTCCCCACAGTCCTGCAAGCTCTCGTGTGAATATAACCGAATATACAGTGGTTACGTTTTAATGCTAGAAAACAAGGTGTCTAGTAAACCGGCTCCATTTTCTGTTTGGCCAATTTTATGCTGTTATTTAATAAAGACAAAAAACAATTTGCATAAGTTGAAGATTCTTAAATACTGACAGTTACAGAGCTTTATGTTGATCTAATCAAACATCGAATTGTATTTTTGTTTATAGAATGTGCAAATGTTTGTTCTTTGTGGTTTAAAGTTTTCATTTTTTAAAGTTCTGGTCATCATTTAGAACATTTAAGGTGTAAATTGTAGAACATTTTGAGATATCAAAGGAAGCTTGAGAAGGAGGAAAGGCAGACGGAAGTGATAGTCTGTCTTAATTTAGCGTGACGTTAGTTCTGCAGATTTCTTCATGGAAGTGATCTCTCCTGGACCCAGTTGGGGGATTTGTTTTATTTAGAAGCCACAATATTG
Source organism: Petrocephalus sullivani (assembly GCA_026780845.1). Classification (NCBI taxonomy): domain Eukaryota; kingdom Metazoa; phylum Chordata; class Actinopteri; order Osteoglossiformes; family Mormyridae; genus Petrocephalus; species Petrocephalus sullivani. Next base: position 31,702,428 of record JAODKM010000039.1, read on the forward strand.
GGTTGTCAATATAATCCATGCTTGTCTCCATTGCCCCTACTCCAGACTGTTACCTAATTGTGGATTTAGGAAATTTAATCATGTGCTTATGAACAAGTGTGTTTGTATCCTGCGCAATGTTTGTGTGAAGTTACTGTGCTCTCCCAGTGCTTGTTTGGACCCCCCCCGGCTTCCTGTCACAGTCCAAACGTGGGTAGATCTTTATTCGGGCGAGTGGCCGCCTCCTCTGTCCCGGAAACGCTGATAATTTGTTTGTTCAAGGCTGTCATAAAATATAACTCAAACTGCTCCACGCCTGGGCTGCAAGCCTTTCGCTCGTGTCTAACAATCTGGATCTCTCACTATAAACACAGCTGAACTGCAGATATGCAGCCCCTAACCATCCCCATTCCCACATAATAACTGAGCAGAAATACCGACCCCTAGCTCAACTTTATATTCGAAAGTACACGGTTAATAACAAACAAAATGAATGAGTCACATAAGAACGAATGGCAGCATCATGGTGACATTTGCATTGTTCTTTATTACCCAGAAACCAAAGCTCAATTTCTTCCGTATTTCATTGCACAATAATGACTGGAAAAAAACAGCATTCAGAAACCTGCAAAATAGTATGATGGTAAAGAGGTAATGGAAAATTACCAGTAGGCTGAGCGATAATGGAATGGACTCTCAGTCATGGATTTAACAGGAATACTAACACGAGGAAGCATCTGCCATCCTGTAGCCATCACTTGTCCATTCGATAGGACTTCCTGTTCCTGGAGGGGTTTCCAGGCTCTGCTATAGTCTTTGCCCACCACGTTTGCTCATAGGGGTCCAAGCCATCACCTGTAATGCCAGCAGGCATCCCCTCTGAACAGCAACGGGAAGCACAATAGCAATTGCACCGGGTCCTTCCTTAGATGTGCAGCAGGACCAGTTCTTGTATCTGTACATGCGCTTATTCATTTTTCTTATTCAGACTTGTCAGGGAGAAAGGACACAAAACATCCTCTGCTCATAAAATACCTCCTCTATTCCCCATCATAACTGGTACCTGCGATAGACTCTCGTCTGCGTTATCCACCCTGCCACGCTCTCCCCCCCACAGCAGTGTTTCCCCCCTCTGGCTGTAGTCACTCTGCACATATATACGACTCTGCACACTGCACACTGCACATATATAAGGCAGGGCGACCAGCCTGTGATGTCACTGCCGTTGCGTATTCCCGGCCAGGCTCCTTTGTCAGGATCTGCACACGAAGACCAAAGAGGCTGGTGTGGAGAGTCGGGACCAGGGGCAGCAGGAACATGTATGCATGCGGACACGTATGACATCAGCACGCGCTCCACGTCGGACGTGTGTGATTTCCCTAGATAACGCGCCGTCATGTGATCTGCCTTGTATAGCATATTTTCAAAGAACAGATAATAGGTTATGCAATTTCATTAAATGTAGCTCCACCGCTCATGTGCAAGAAAATATGCCACCAATTAATCATCAGTGTAATTATTAATTTATGCATGCAGCCAATTGCTGCTGAATTGGATATTCTCTAAAATATGTGGAACAATTAAGCCTGTAATATGTGGTGTATTTTAAAATATATTCTAATTTGACAAAAACAAAATGAGGAGATTGGGTTTTGGATTTTTTTTTTTAAAATACTGACATTTAGAATTGTGTGCACCTAGCAGCTAGTTAACTGCCCCCCTTGTAATCACGGTGACCAGGTCAGCAGGTGTTCACCATGTGCAAATAAATAAACATTTCAAAGGAAATTATTCAGAGGTCTTTGACAGCTCATGATGAGGCAGGTATGATAGTAATAATGCTTGGTGTATCTTTTTGGTTTAATGCTCATGATTTATTAAAGCATTCTTTTTGATTTAAATTCTCCAGACAGAGTTGTGCATGCTTACTGTGCTGGGTGAGGGCCACGGGGGGATCGCGTGGGGGGAGTGGCAGTTTGGGGAGTGACAGCTCGACCGGAGAGCACAGAGTGTGTGAAATCGGCTGTGAGGTGCTGACTGTCTTCAGAGGCGATGAAGGACGTGTTAGGGCCAGTTCATACGTGATTTGTAGGAGTCCTGAGCAGGTTACATGCCACGGTGGGGGCGTGTAAGAGGTGCTCAGATACAACTGGATTACATTATAGCTTTTCGCATCTGTGATGGGGGCTCTGCAGGCACTGTGGACCCACACGGCTGCAGTGTGCTGTGGTACCGGCCAATTCAGCGCGGGCCCCCTTGCAACAACCACAGGGCTGAGAACAGAAGATGTCTGGTTCCCCATGTGCCTAGGCAGCACCGACCAACAGGCACCTCCGGAATGGGAGTCAGGCTGCTGAAAGCATCCCAATGTCGCCATGATATGGGGGGGGGGGGGGGGGGCTCTGGGGGGTTTCTTGTCCTGCATCACTGACGGGGGCCTGTGGGGGGGATGGACAGAGCGTTACAGAAACCAGGTGCGG
>JAODKM010000039.1:31710002-31743320 GCA_026780845.1 Petrocephalus sullivani
ATATAGGGTTATCAAAAAAACGTAAACATGTGTATATGTGTTTGTGTGTGTGTGTGTGTGTGTGTGTGTGTGTGTGTGTGTGTGTGGGGGGGGGCGGGGGGACAGCATGACACAAAACTCAGCCCGAAGTCCATGAGGAACAGTCGTGGCCACTACAAAATCTCTCACATCCTCACCTCACCAGCCTTGGAACATATACCTGCTCGGGATGCTAGGAAATCTCAGGTCTCAGACTGATAGGCTGAAGCACCTGAGTGAACTCAAGCATTTTCAGGCTTTTCTGATATGTCATTGTTTCTTATTGATTACAAAATAACACACAATCTATTTAAGGACACAACCGTAACCACTTAAAGCAGGGTCAGCCACACTTTGTCAGTGCATTTATGGTTCCTTACTTGGTCCGGCTCCCCCACTCATTTTTATATCCCTTTTTTAGTAGATATAAACTCGAAGGCTAGCTGGGTCACTTTGCTTGCTGGAGTTTTGCATTAACTCGCAATACATTCGCATTTTCTGCGTAGTGACCTGTGTTAGAAGAGAACGGATCTAAGTAGTTGTTATGGCAACCTAATGTAACAAAGTTTTAAGGAAAAGAGGGCTGGCCGCCCTTTACGTCAATGAAATGGCGAATGCCAAAGGCCACCATCTTGATAGGCTAACATGTTAAAAAAAAAAAAAGATCTGAATGTCGTGTCGTCTACCTGCACTGTCTTTACCTTCTACTGGTCGATCGTGATCGACGTATTGGGCACCCCTGACTTAAAGTATGAAGCGAAAACCACACTTTCCATCATGTTAGGCTTTACTTTTTAAATATATTAACAGGGCAGATGCATCCTCTCGATTCTTCTGCAGTTTCACCATGTTCTCTCCTGGAATCCACAGAATTATATGTAAAAGTCCATCCCAGGTCTCACCACAGACGTGGCCCCATCTCTCTGTGCCACCTGTTATACACCGTGCCTTGCGCGGACAGGGCCCAGTCTCTGCAGCACACAGCTCTGCGCAGTGTGCCAAGGCGTGCAGCCATGACAACCAGAACAGGAAATGGAAGGTGTGGGGGGAGGGGGGGGGCAGCCCCTACTAAACAACACACAACTGTTGCAATTGGGCAGATGGAAGTGTGGATTCATCACACCAGGAGGAGGCAACTAGGGGGAGACAAACCGGCGATTCTGACAACCAAGTATTAAGTAGAACCTGTCACTCAGTCACTCTGCGCCAGCTAGGCACACTGTGCAGGCCACGTTTGGCAGCTAGTCCCTCCAGAACCTCTGAAAAATGGAATAATTTACAAGTACATATAAATGAATTCACTGGCACACTGGGTTGGTTGAGGCACCATCAGCTGGTGGGTGGGACACTTTAACTTCAACATATGAAACAATTATGAATAACACCATCAAAGATCTACAATTCACAATTGTACATCACATCAGGTTCCTTAACATAAAATCCAAGAAAAGAGATTTTCTGTTTTCTGCATTGTGCAAAAATGAGCCCTTACTATGGCATACCATGCATACACCACATCATTGAAAACTGCTTATTAGTGCTTCCATAGCAGCTCCAAAGCTGGGGCAGTTCTTTAAAAGAAAAAATAAAAAATAAATAAGAAATAAATGCATAAAAATCAATTACTCTCAGCCCCTCTATTTCTTGTAGTCTCGCCCCTCTGCAATACTCCTCATCCCTAATTTAAAGCATTAAGCTGGATTGTAGTTCTAACAGAAAATTGGAAGACATTTCAACAAGGGACATGCTGAAAATAGTCTTTTGTGCTGTGTGATCGGTTCAGGATTCTCAGAGACAACACTGCCACTTACTGGTGCGGAGGAAAAACTACAGAACACGATGCCTGACTGGCAAACTGGATCGCCCATTTCGTTAGCATGCCCTTTAGAAATGCATCCAACTTCAGAAACAGAAAGAGACTATATAAAAATTTTTTACTTAAAACATAGTTGACTAATAAGCCATTTTATCACTTGAGACCAAAAGGTTCGATTACCTGGGGTAATTTATCCAAAATCGCAAACCACACAGTGGTATCTGGGTGCAACAGCGTCAGTCAATGAACACAAGTCTGGTAGTAGCGCCCTGCTTTCCACAGGGCGACAGGAGGACGCTGGGCCAGCTTCCGGGCAACATAGTGCAGATGGGCGATGAAGACCGCACCAAACAGGCACTCACTCCAGAAGCACTCCAGAAGCCAGACGTCTCAGTTAGAGCCTAGCGAACTTTCATGGATGGCCATTACAGCAACCCTCTGAGCCTTTGGGAGATCCCCTCCCACCTCAGAAAACGTCAAGGCTCAAAGGAAGAGGTTGACTTTGGCTATAACCGACTTACAGCCAGTGCTGGAGAAATGCTGGCCATCCGCTGGGGTATAGCCGAGTGCGCCCCCTACTGCTTCGGCTACGTCGGTGCGCTGGCACGTCCCGCGCTGGCACAGTTCTCGCCGAGCACATCGCTCCACATGGCGTCGGCAGAGAGGCAGGAAGGGCACATAAAAAGTGACCAACTTCTCTGGAATGATCTGCGACTGATAGAATCCACCTAGGAAACAAAACACTCTATCAGGGCACAGAAAGCATGTATCCATAGCACATAAGCTGTGGCGGTGAGCAAGCAGTGGCTCTAGGATGCCATCTGCAGGAGGCCTAGTGGCACTACATTTTTGTTTAAGCTGCAAGAATTTCATGATGCAAATGAGACTCATATAACTTTCTTGGAAAGCGTACAGTAGTTGCTTAGGTGGGCGCATGCAGACGAGCCCCGCAGGCTAAACGGCGGCATAGTGGGGCAGCCGTTCGGAAATCGCAGTGGCGACCAGCATGCGGGCGATCTGGGACGTGCAGCGGGAACCCAGGCAGACGCGGCTCTTACTGCTCGGGTTGTTAAACACAGCTTGTGCGATGGGAGCTTCCAGATCCTTCAGGCGGATGTCCTCCCGATCCTGCCCCCTTAGCCTGGCCTTAAGTGCCAGCTGGTTGATGATCTCCTCTCCAGCCGTGCTGTAAACACACACGTCTGGTCAGCTCCACCAGTTAACTTTACTCTTATTTAGTAATTTATTATTTAGTATAATAGGAATCTCATAACAAGGTGCTAAATGAATGAGTTTATATTAATCACAACTCAACTGCAATATTTAGTAACACTAAAGAAGGTTCATACATGTCATACGTTTATTTAACGAAAGGTGATTAATTGTCATTGCTGACACACCACATAACACAGCACACAACAATGAAATGTGTCCTCTGCATTTAACCCATGTATGACATTGTGACATCACAGTGGACAGCTAATTCAGTGCCCGGGGAGCAGTGCTTGGTACCTTGCCTAGGGTACCTCAGTGGTACTTGCAGGTCCGGGATTCAAACCGGCAACCTTTTCGATTACACAGTCACTTCCCTAACCATTACACCACCCACTGCCCCATAGAAAGCTCAAGGTCGTGACTCAAAGAGCAATACAAGTGATAAAGTATATAATGCAATATAGCAATATAAAGGTTATCAATAATTACTATTAAATGATGAGCACTGGTTTTGTAGGTTTTGAACAGCGAAGGGCTGATAAATGATGGTTGTGATCTGGTGGCTTGCCTGCCCTCTCGGGACTGACGGGGAACTCGTGCTGGTTTCCCCAGGACAACGTGGGAGTTTGTGCTTTATAACCGGAGACATGGGAGGCGCCGCACCTGATGAAGATGTAAATGGCCTTGCGGTAGTTGGTCTGGAACAGGACGTGGTTGGGGCCCAGAAAAGGCACCAGCACGTCGATCACACCGGGGGGCATCCTCTCCATCTCGTCGAAGATGAAGATGGAGCGAGCGCAGGCGGTGAGGTTACCCTCTACCCAGCGCTTCAGCTCCTTCTGGGGGGGGGGGGGGGGCCAAGGGGGAGAAAAGCAGGGGGGGAAAAGGAGGAAGTAAGGGAGCAAGAGGAGGTAAATGCAAACAGTCACGGCAGAAGAAACAGAAGTGAGAGTGTGTCTGGTTGCACACAGTGACATATCTCTGACACTTCACACATCTCCGGGTCAGAGAACGACCTCACATCTGAAGATTTATGCAATGTTTGTTTGTCGATCAGGACTGAGACTGAGATAAACCTAGCAGGCCCACATACACCCCCTGTGTGCTGGGAGGGGAGGGCCCTTCTGCTTCAGGCAGAAAGAGATTAGAAGGAAGACTAAAGTTACCTTATACTGCTGTGCCAGGTTAGCCTTAGGAAAGTGCAGGGTGGGAACGAACTGGTGAATGTAGGGGCTGCCCATGGCTGTGCCATACAGGTGACGGCCCACCATGGAGCTGACCAGCGTCTTGCCCGTCCCGGAGGCCCCGTGGAAGGACAGCACCAGTGGCCTGTCTGGGCTCTCCATCTGCAGGAAGCCTGCCACAGCCTCTGACACCACCTCCTGGGCTAGGTGCTGTCCATACACATTTTTGTAGAGGTCCCATTCTAAACCTGAACAGACACAGGCATCGTCAGCCTTTCCTATATACTGACGGAACACTAATTTCTCCACGGGATCAATAAAGTCAATCATGATCTTAAAGTTGCATGCAATCTCGCTTAAATACGTCATATTCATGACGGGAAGTCATTTGTTTTACAAAACAAAGAAAATACAACCACATAAAACATGTACCTCGTACAAATTGCACGAGGTTATCAAGACTAATGACAAGGAAGTAAAGATAAAGGTCCTTAGAAAACGCCACGTCGATGACCTGAGCCTGATGCTAACTAGTCATAAATTTTTAAAAAGCTTAAAGAATAAAACAAGGGAATTGACATCGTTTAATGTAAAGGTAAAACATGTCCAGCTACATTTTATATTCTAAATATAACGAAGCATATTAAGTCTCCCGTGGTGTCATAGCCTTTGTCAGTACAGGACATTGTCTCGTTCTGTTTTTCTTACCTTTTATGTCAGGCTTAAAATCACATTCGCAATCGTTCGATATTGTGCAGTAAACTGATGTAATCTGAAAAGCGTACACCACCGAAAAAGAACTGCAGGAGAGTATCAAAAATAAAACTAGCGTGAAATGGACATTAACGGAGAGCGCCATAGTAAGCGCAACATAAACAGCTTCCTCTGTGTGAAACCGCGGGCCACTAGGAACTGCTGTAGTCCTCATCGAGGTCAAAAGCAAGCAACCTACCCTAAATGGGCCTCAAAATAAACACCAACACCCACAATGCATCTGTTTATCTCGTTACCTACGTCACCAAAATATCGGCACTATGGGAACTATTCTTTACACTGCCACAGAGAGGCGCACAAGAACACCTGGAAAACAGCATTGTGCTATTGCAATGTCGTAAATCCATATTTATGCATACGGAAATTTAAATGTAATTTCACATTTGAATCTAATGTTTTTTTGCATTTTCCGGTTAATTTTGGAAGCAAATAATGTCTATGGGAAACTCACCCTCATAAATTGCAACTGTCATTTAACATCAGGTCTTAGCGTAGTACAGTGCAAAGGAGCTGCAAGCCTAGTCTCCCCTAGCTCAGTGGAATATCACCTGTTTTATCAGCATTGACTCTTGGCACATTTAGAGCTGGGGTTCACTGATCTGTGCATTCTCACCCCATACTACTGGCTCTTGGCCCAGCTGGTTCTCAGCAGTCTGTGGTCTTTTCTCGACAGGTACCACATTAGCAGGAAAGCTGTATTATCCAGGCAACTGTCTGCCAAATGCAAGGTCAAAAGGCTGTCTTCTTTGGCTAGCAAACAGTGTTGCTACATCAATTCTCAGATGACGCTCTCAGATGAACTGTGACATTCATATATAAGATGTTCAAATATTTTGAACATCTATTTTGAAACCTTTTATCTGAATGATTCTCATATGAAGAATTAAGTTCCAAGGTCTGGTTAAGTTCCGGTTCGCATATCCCATATATTAGCTCGCAATTTCAGATTAGAATGGCAAAATAAAAATGTTCAATATAGAGTATAATGTTAAATATGCAGTGTAAATGTAAGGCAATTTGTAATACAATAGTGATAATTAAATCAGTTCTTTTTTCTTTTAATTATATGTGTGTAATTAGATACTATCTTGTTGATTAGGTTATCAAAAATAATATCCAACTCAATAAATTTTTTAGCTAAATTTTGTTGAGCTAAAATAAGATGACATAGCATTATGTTTGTAATCGTATTATTATCCTATTCATCATAATGGAAGATGTCAAACTGTGCTGAGTTTGTGCTAAATGTGATGGTTGACTACTAGTTGTCTGATATTAAAACCAGCACATTTTAGCACATTCCAGAAAGCGTCCTTTCTCTCACTCTACTACATAGGTATGCTTTGGCCAGAGTTCTCATTTCTCACCTGCGGTATTAAACTTATTTGTCAAGCTGTTGCTAGTTTCACTGCAGCTTCCCATAAACGATGTTCTGCCTACCAGGTCCATTAGAGAGCGGACGTGAAACACAAAGGCTGACTGACAGAATTCACCTTCTAAGGGATTCCGCAGATTGTGGCTCTTTTTCTGTACCTATCACCTGATGCGTGATTGTCAGTGATCCTGATCCTTAAGCTGGCTTTGATCATGCATAGATTCGCATAGTATGTAAATGAAATCCACTATCTGGAAATAAACCCCGGAGAGATTGCAATCTCCAATCTGAAATAATGAGGGAAAAAACTGTAATTTCTACAGTTAAAGGCCATTCAGCTAATTATGTGGGTAATTACATTCATTAGCACATATTTTGCACACATAATTTTGTAAATTTTTATACATATTTCCCTTTTGCAACTGAAAATTGATTATTACACAAACAAGACCTTTTCATTATTTTTTCATATAATAGCATCTACTAAAATGACTCCATATAAAATATCACCTAGAGATATGAGTAAAAAAGCATGTATTAAACAAATAAGGAATAAAATCTCCCTGGCTGAAATCTGATACCACGGTGAGTCCATGAACAATAAGATTATTAGAAACTGCATGTGTGCAAGATTAGCCAAGAAGGAACATTTGGATGGTAAAAAATAACTACCTTTATAAGGTTTTCCAGGGACAGCTAAGAATATTCCTGTTAGTCTCTGGCTCTCTGAGTCCATTGGGTCACAATTAAAAATGCCATGGTCAACAAAATCAACACTATTCACCACCAAAACAAGCTTATGGTCAAGCATGGCAGTGGGAGTGTCATGGTCTGGAGATGCTTTGCTGGGGTCTAAAATCCTTCTTAGGGGTTATAGGGAATTCTTGAATTGAACATCAGTGTGAGAGTTGAAGTTCTAATCTAAAGATTTCTAGGAGTTGAAATGAAAAAAATAATGACGAGAGTCGAAAGACTGACCCCCAGAACCTCACATAAGACGTATTGTGTTTTGATCAAGTCAATATCCTGATGTAAAATCCACTTGTCATTGATTGGGTTCATCTCGTTTGCACACAAGAAAGTCGACAATGTAAACATCTTCTTAGTGCTCGTCCCTTATTTTCAATATTTTCTAAGAACTGAGGTACATTTAAAAATATAAGAATTTTCTTTATTTAGCTTTTTAATATATGAATGAATATATGAAGATATGATAAAACCTGCATTAGGGCTGAGACACGTGTCAGGTCCGTGACAAGCAGATTACCATGTATCCTGTATCTACACCATTTGCTTCAAACTGGCATAGCATATTCATTCAAATTGCAGGTCCAAAACTGTTAACCTTTTGCTAAAATAAAGCATGTGATTACCACTGCTAAGTTAGCCTGCCAATTTCTGCATCATGTTATACTTATTCAGTGATAAAACCAGAGTATTGTATTGAATGAAATGTATAACTAACAAAACAGATATTCCAGAAGTGCATACTCAGACCATTTAATATAATTATTATAAAAACAATGTCAACACAGAAAGGCAGATTAATGTCTGTATTTCAGTAGAACTGTTTTGTCTCTTCAGCAATTTACAAAAGAAAATATCTCAACAATAAAATTAAAACTTCAGCAGACAAGCATGTTCATAAGATAATATTCTTTACACGGAAACCTCATGCCTGCATATTGCCATGTAGACGACAAGCTTGCTGACAGACCCTCCTCAGGTATTTGTAAAGTATAAAAGTATGGCAGTATGCGACATTAACAGGAGAAACCTCTGGTGTGCAATGCATGTAGTGCTTTTTGTGGGTGGAAGGGACAGCATTCTTGGCTAGTTGCAGGATGTTGCATCCATTACCCACCACTGCCCTTCAGGACACAGTGGGACGCAGCAGATGTGCAGGCAGCTTCATGTCCTCGTTTTGCTTTGGGTTACTGTGACAGGTCCAAATTTAAAGTGACACAGCACCAGGTGTGCCACAGTAGGGCACCTGTCACCAGTGAACTCTGCGGTGAAGGCCAGCACAGACGTGGTCAGCTAAGGTGACTTCCCTCAACTGATCCTGGTTGCTCAAGAGGCTGGAGCAGAGCAGATAGGCCCACATCCAGGAACTCAGAGATTTTGTGTTAGACACAGGTCAATCCCTAGAACATTCCAGTAGCAGCAGGGCAACAGACATCTATATAGCTGCACTGAAACCACGTCTATGGGCTAACCATACAAAATACACACAAGCCTACAAAACACACCCCCTCCCCCAACCACCCACAACCTTTCATTTTATGCCTGCAATAAACATATGTTTTACACAGAGCCGGCCCAAGGCATAAGCGAACTAAGTGGCCGCTTGGGGCCCCCACACCTCCAGGGGGGCGCTCAAAAGCGCTTGAAATGTCAAGATATCTTGATTTAGGTGGTGGGGGGGCAAATTTCTGCTTAGGGCCCCATAAAGGCTCAGGCCGGCCCTGGTTTTAAAAAACAAAACATTTTAGTAGCATCCTTAATTAAGGGCTAGATTCATAGGAATGGATAGCTAGGCATCTCAGGAAGTAAATTCACACTTTCATTGACAAAAAATGATCAAATTGGTTGTGGGTATAAGTGCTTCTCGTATAAGTGCTTCCCCTGGACGGGAGTTATATATCAGTGCCGACCCTGAACCAGCAATGTTATACTGAGCTTCAGGATGACAATCTGACATGCCAAACTAGACGACACCTAGGATTGCAGTGTGCTGACACCTGATTTGGACTGACTTCACCATAGATTTTCCATGGGATGTTGTCTTTACACCGTAGCCGAATGCTGGCACCACCCCTTTGCCTTATTTGGGCATGCATCTTTCCACTCACTGATTGGTGGGTTATATTGCTTATACCAGCATTTCTCAGACTACTTTGTCCTGGGGCCCAGTCAATGCTTTGGGGCTGCAGAAGTACGGCTCCATGGACCGGCAGTAACCTTGTCACGGACTGGCGCCGGTCCGCGGCCCATAGTTTGACAAACCAGGGCTTATCCCATTTCCTGGGACATACTTCTTTCAGGTTCTATCCACCCTTTGCCCACCAGGGGGCTCCAGCTTGTTGGACAGGGCTGTCAGGACCTTGTCAAATTTCTGGTAACGCTCTGCCTGGCTTGCCGCAGCTCCCCGGCTGCCCCACAGCAAACGCATCTGGAACTCCGTAAGGAAAATCTCCAGCAGCTCCGGCTGGTCCTGAAATCCTGTGCAGTTGAAGGAGAAAAGCGCCATGAGCTTTATGTGACACAGCCAATCATCTTTAGACGACAGAGGCCACACTGTTTCTACATTCATTCTTTGTATGTACCCTGCAGCTTGGTCTGGGCGTTGCTGCAGTAGAGTCCTCCATGTTGTGCCATGGTACGCGCTGCCTCCAAGTGACTCATTACCACGTCCACTCCCATGTCTGTGCTCTCCCAAGGCTCCGCCTCCTCTCCCACAGCCACGCCTCTCTCCAGCAGAGACAGCAGGGGCACCACGTGAGGGAAGGTGGTGTCGGAGGGGATGCGGTTTTCTGAAGTACATGGAGAGAAAACAGCTGTGTGGTTTGGCTTCCGCTTTGGCAAGACTTACTCACAATTCTTCTCTAGCGCACGGTACTGAAAACAGAAAGACCTGTGATGTGGTTGTACCTAGATTGCCTTCTTTCATACTCTTCAGGTAAGGTTTGAGTTTCTTTTCATACAGGAGAGCTCCCTCTGTGTGTCTCTGCCGGAGTGTCATCCATGTCTGCTCCAACCTCGTGATCTGGAATAGGAAGCACATCAAGGGCATGCAGGCCACTTCCTCGTGTATCACAGTCAAGCCCATATGAACCCGGTAGCTGTCATGGACCACGGATACCCTGCATAACAACAAATGAATTTGAGCATGTCGGCTGACGACCTCCATCTAATGCCACCATTGCTCCCGGCCTACAACAGCCCCCTCTGGTGGCAGGTACCTGTCGTAGCTCCAGTGTTCTCATTATTGTGGCAAAACCAAACATGTTGCCCTGGCTGCTCTTGAGCTCAGAGGCTAGCAGGATGACTTTGAGGAGAAGGGCGGCCCTCTCTTCCCTGCTCCCGGTGCAGCCCAGCAGTTCAGCTGCCATCATAAATGACATGGTGTGGAATCTGTGGGACAGGGGCAAAGGTCAAGGCTGAAGCAGGAAAGGGTTGTGTGTGTATGTGTGTGTGTGTGGGGGGGGATCACCACAGGTGGCACCTAGCCTCTCTTTTATTACTCCCTTTAGCAATAAAAGATTAATTGCAACAGTTAAATTATCCAGCCGTATAAATGAGTAAAAGCTAACATTGTAATGTTCCACATTAGGTAAAAAAAACATCTATGGGACATATCTAAAAGCAATATAATAATATGAAATATATTTTATTTGCCATGCGCATACAGTACTTCTTTGGTTTTTTGCACATGGCATCTTACTCTCCATGATAGAGACAGTTTTAGGGAATGCAGAATCTATTAGGGTTATTTGTCTTGCTCAAGAACCCAGCAGTGATACAAATACTCTGCTTGCCACCGAGTTTAAACCCACAGAGCAATACAATGGCATTGCTTTATTTAGCTATTAGTATGGAGCAACCTGGCCGTTGCATGATGTAGCAGTTCCTTATTCCCTTTTTCATTGCACCAGACTGGATGTAGCCCGATTTCAGTGTAAGCAGTGTTACTCAGTGCTGTACAAGAGCTGAATCTTTAATGTTTTGCTCACCACCCCCACCTCCCTCCAGGGTCTCACCTTTCCCACAAGTCCAGGCGGAGTTGATGTCCTTGTGGGAGCGTCAGCAGCTCCAGACCAGAGCTCACTGCCATCTTCTGCTGCATCTCCTCAGAAACGTTCAGTATCCTAGCAACCTACGGTCCAGATCATGGCGTGATGGCAAAAAGGTGAGCTCATTTAAATGTACTTTCAAAAGGACAATACATCCTCAGGCCTGATGGACACTCACTTATTTATTAGCAAAGTAGCTCTTTTCTCAGCTCAGCATAGGTGACCTTGTTGACTGACTGCAAAAGAACAGTGGTTTTCTAAGAGGCAACCTTACACCTAGCAGGTATTATAACCTCCGATCAAATTTTGGTGGTCAAAAATAGACTGGTATTATTCCTAAAGGCTCCTGATTTGCTGAGCCATTTCCCCTTTCACAGAGTAATTCTTTGCAACGTACACTTGTAAAAAGCACTTGCGCAAATGATCAAAATAAAATATGCTGACAGCCAGAATCCCAAAATGACAAGACTATTCTAGAGCTATACCAGGAATTGTACAAGTGATTACCTAATAGGAAATAAATGAATAAATAAAGAAATCTGAAGTCTGAAGATGACTAACGTCGGTTAGCATGAGAGAGCCGCCGTCTTGAATCGTTTCGTGCTACATGGCAGGGAGAGAGGACCTGATCCAAACTAGGACGATAAAAATAGAAAGGGGCTGGAATATGAAATGACAGTGTCCTCTGCCAAGAAGGACGTCTATAGGCCTTTGCTGCAAGTGCCTCAACAGATACACAGATGCATAATATACAATTATGGACACACATACTGAAAATCATTTGTCTTTCAACAAGATAACGACCCTAAGCACACCTCGAGGTTATGCAAGGACTCTTATGAATAAGGAAGGAGATGTAGAGCTGTGACAGGTGACCTGCCCCTCACAATCCCTCCTCCAACATAAACCTTACAGAGCTGGTCTGGGATGAGATGGATCAAAGAGTAAGAGCACGGTAGCCAACTTGTGCCCAGAACTTGTGGAAACTCCTTCAGGACTGTTAGAGAAATGGCTACATCTGGAAGTTGGTTGAAAGAATGCCTAGAGTCTGCAATGCTGTCATCAAAGCTAAGGGGGTGAGATTTGCGAGGATTCTGAGATGCAGAACATTTCTCTTGGTCGTGGCTGTATTTGATATGCATTACTTCAATGCCAGATGGCTATTTACTATAAGTTGAATAAGTTGAATAACAAAGTTAAAATAGAGACAAATGCATTAAAAGCAGATGAGTCCAGACGTTTCACTGGTTCTGCATGTGGATGAATGTCTGAGAAACTATAGGCTCCAGCGAAGCTGAGGCTTTTGTCTGAGTGGGGGGCCGGTGCCTTAGAGATGTGGGGGTCCCTACCATGCAGTCTGCCTTGGTGATGTGCTGGGCGGCAGTCCTGGCATCCACTTCTCTCAGCAGGTCCTTCACCCTCTTAAGGATGCCTGCCTCCAAAGGCTTGTTCTCTGCAGGCATCAGCAGTGACCTGTACTGTCCGGGGTTGAAGGACGACTCCTTCTCCACCAGCGGGACACTGAAGGTCCCTCGGCTATGCTCCAGCCCCTCCACTGTGTACCTGCCTTCATTGGGCTGGACAGGTGCATTGGAAAGGTGGCGCTTGGAGATCTTTTGGGAGGAGTAGGGACTGGGCAAAGTCTCTGGGCAGAGATGGTGCTCGCTGGCGTAACGTGGGTCCGGCGATTGAGGGAAAGCACTGAACAGCTTACTGTCAGATGGAGTTCTATGGTGGGAGACTACAAGTTCACAGAAAATACACACAGGGAACAGTCAGTGGGCATCATAATGAGGCAATTCTGATACATCACGCAAAAGCAAATGTGCTGAAGTGGCGCTAACAGGTTAACAGGTAAGAGGGGTCACAGCAGGTCGATGCGACTGTGTCTGGTTTGCGTAACTGATAATATCACTCTGCATTCACGGCATAAACATTTTCAGGTTAGAGGACTCACTGGAGGTGTAGGCTGCAGAGGGGACACGCTCTCCTAGAGGTGATAGTGGAGGTTGTATCATCTGGATCTGATCCACGCTGCTGGATGGGCTAAAGAGACACATCATTGCTTATGATTAGATTGACATGTCTGCGAAAAACATATAACCTGAGAGAATCTGATGAGACCATCACTAGACAGTACCCATAGTTCCCAGAAGAGGGCAGCAGACTTCTCGGTAGCTCCTCTCACCTTTGAGGGACAGCCAGCAGTGTCATGGGCCTGTCCTCCAGGGTGATACTTTGCTTCTGGATGAATGTTCTCTTCAAGCTGGAACAGGGACTGACTGGGCTTCGCGTGCTGTGAGTCAGAGCAAAGGCGGCCTCCAGAATGTGCAGGGGAAGGGTCCGGTTGATGGGGCAGTAGATGTGAGCACCACTCTCATGTGACAGGGGCATCTGACTCCCCACATAGAAGTGGACCAGGGCAGCTATGGAGTCAAAGCTCTCCCTCCCCAGCTGGTACTGGAGCCGAGGGTGAAAGGTGCCGGACTCCACCAGAACTTTGCCGATGACAAAATGCAAAACCTTGTGGTTCCAGCGGCTGGTCAGTACGTAGTCCCCCATGCTTGTGAGGGAATCTCGTATCAGGAAATCTCCATTCCGCAGGACCAGCGTCTCTGACACCTATCAGGCCACCCAAGAGAATCCAGACAATCAAATCCAAGAAGCCGACATAAGATGATACAGATAAATATAGGTGGTGTCTTTTTTTGGAGAAGGTTGACAGTTTTGGTGGCTTTGACCATGTCTCAACTATTGTGGCCTGAATGTCATTAGGGTTAAATACTACTACCCCAAACTCCAAACAACTTGAAGTATTTTCTTGAATTAGACCTACGACGCACATACAGTCTGCACATACAGAATAGAAGAGTATGAGTGGGACTGCTTTTCAGAGCGAATACTGCAAATACCAAATACAAATACTATGAATGCTGGGTGACCGTTTTTGGCCTTTCAGCCTCATAGATCATCAGGGGTTGTGATTGTCTTTTGTTTTTCACTGGGTTAGGGTTATATGTTTAAATAGATGTGAGTTTTTGTTTACATTAGAAGCTGGCTATCTATCTGTGGCACGTGTCACCACTACAAATAAAGCTCATAGCAAAAAGAGCAGCCCTCGGCCCTTGCTATATAACATTCTGCCATGGCTCAACTCGAGGCTGAGCCATAACACGAATAATCCCAGGCGATGAGTGAAAAGTTACAATGCAAGAAGAATAGCTTCTACTTCTCCATTTCCCATCAAAAATGCTTAAAGAGATTTCTTTGGTTCTTTATCCGCAGACTTTCCGCCGATGCCTATAAATTTTTAGAAGCGTAATATCTGCCAATTCAACCAGACAGCCGATATGCGGGTCAAACCTTAGTGCTCATGTACTGGTTTGTCTCCAAGGGACAAGTGAGCCCACCTCGCGGGGCATGAGGCCATGGTACCAGCCATGGCTGCTCATGTCATCGCTGCTCCTCTTCAGTTCCTCCTCCAGCTCCTTCCGAAGCTTCTCAGGTGGGCTGTCCAGCAGGTACTTCTCTTTGGAGAACTGAGGGACGCAAGGAGACGTACGGAGGTGACGCGGTGGCCTGGAAAGGGAGCAGCCGCGGGGATCCGGACACAGAAACAATGTGTCCGATTGGTGACTTCCGAAGATGCTCAGAAGGTCAAGGAAGCCAAGTAGCAATGGACATTTCTGATTTACCCATCCCAGAGAAACAGCAAGCATGCACAGTCTTGAGGGATCACCTTGGTCATCCCATCTTTGGCTAGAACCCCCTGGACATTCCAAAGAGACACTGCTACTTAAATAAGTAGCAGTACTCATCAATTTATTCATATGAAGTCATACAGTTCAAGGTTCCTTGCTGGTCTCTGTTAGCAAGCCCCGCCCACTTGTTTTTAACAACTGTCATCCAAATCATTCTCATCTGTTCACATGACAACCGTTTCCACTATGTGGAGTATGACTTCTCTGGAGACCTCCTTACACCACCTGATCTCTGTCTTCCATATGCATCCAATCATACCTCTTTGTTCTACCCTCGTAATCACACTCCAGTTCACATTTAAGGCCCTTTAAACCCTACTCAGTGTATCATCCCACAAACCCCAAGCTCCCAAGATCCCCCCTAAATCCTAAATCTACCCTGGGATCATCCCTACTATGCACTGCCTTTTGGTCATCACGCCTTTAAGAAAAAGAAAAGGAAAAACTGCAAACCGCAAAAAAGTCAGAAAAAGGACACACTTTTACCTAAGAAGAGGAATGGAATGGTGGAATATGCAGCACTGAGACACAGTATCAAAGTCAGGTTAGTAACAAATGCTTTATATAATGTTGCACTGCAGTTTATCTGCTGAAGTGATGATGTCACTCACTGACATCTGACATTATGAGGAGGGGTTCATTTCTTCAGGGAACGTTACCATAACAGGGCGGAAAGCTGTGTCTGGGAAACACAGCAAACACTGAAATAAAATAACAAAGGATGTAATCGTTATAAATAAATCAATATCTGATAGGCTTTAAAAGGAGTATTAAATAATAAATAAAGTATTTTGTTTTAAATGTATGGGTTTTATTTGTGGTAGAAGTTTATGAATAGCACTGCTGACATTAAACTCTCTCGACAGCCGTATTGAAACACATGAATTAATTCATCAAATTAAATTATTGTGAGGTCCCAATCTGTGAATTTATAATAAACACAAGATCCTATATTTAGGAATGACTCCTAGGTAGGTTCCAAAAAACAAGGCTGTGTGTCAGACCTGCCACAAGTGAAATGAAATGATCCTTTGCCATTTGCACAAGTACGAGTACAGGTGCATTGTTATGCTTCTCTTTGCCGACCCCATCTTGCGTTCCATGAGACACACAGACACATATATACGGGTGAGAGTGAGCTTGGGGGGTCAGGGCACAGGGCTGTGCCTTTACAATAAGCGGCCCACAAACATATGATCATTCTACCGAGGAGGGGGCTTGGACCAGTGTCCTTCTGATCACAGGCACAGAGGCTGAGCCCACTACACCAAATACTGCCCTAAGCTTTGTGATTATTAATGTTTCATAATAAGTGTCATTTAGCCATCAGACAGGCTGTCTGAAGATGACCATCTGGAGTTTGAAACATCCACCCTTATGACTTTTTCTTCAGTTTAAGTCAGTGCTGAGAGACGGTGCACTTTGTTGCATAGTTATGTCTGTCAGGCTTTTCTCCTGACAGAGCAGCAAACCTTGGATGTGCAGACCAGTATTCAGGAGGACACTAGGCAGACAGCCCTGCATCTGAAGTGCAGCTGAATAAACTATAGCTACTTAGAAAGGGTCAATGGATGCACAGGACATGTGGCTGTGTAGGACACTGGACACGTTGGCAATACTGATCGAAGAGCACAGCTTAAACCGACTTATATTAGTTGTGTCGGGGAGGTAGTCCATTCTACACGACTGAGAGCAGGGAAGACCAACTGCATAGGACATGCTGTATTTATTAAAAGGGAAGGGTTATGCTGAGAAAGGTTAGCCTGACAAGTTATGCTGACTGAACTGGGCAGGTATATAAGCTAAACTGGACAAGGAAAAGTGCCTAAAATCAAATTAAATCTAAAATCTAAAATCCACCCTATGTTAAAGATGTCCTGTCAATTGAGTTTGGAGATCAGAGGTCCACGATTTTGCTTCTTGATTTTGGTTTTTGGGCACTACATTCACATCCCCAGCCGTGTTTAGCCTAACCCTGTCAGCAGAAAAGAAGGGAACAACATTGTTTCCCTGACGACCAGCCAGTGGCTGAGGACTGGAGGGTAAGGGGTCCTTTAAACGGCCTATCAGAAGACACCCTGCAGTAATATTGTCCCAGTGCTATTCAACATGAGAAAGAAAAGGCCGGGACAGAGTTTCAGCCCTGATTACCCAGCAGAGTGATCAATAGAGGAGGCCTAGAAAGTGAATAACTCACAAGCAGGGAAAGGCAGCATCTGAAAGGAGAGTAGCAGTGATCTACAAACCACCAGACTTCCAGCACAGCGCTGTCAGCGCCAGCCTCAACAACCCAAGCAACATCTGTAACGCATTAACCCTTAGCAAGTGTACTGCGCCAGATTTATCAGCGATAATGAAAGGCAATAATTCTGCAGCACATTCCCACAGTAATTTTGCTTCATTTGAGGAGGTACTGTCTGGTACAGCTACTATGTATGTTTTCTGCACCCAAGCCTGAGCCTGAATGCTGCACTGTCTTCTCTCATCCATCCATCCATCCATCATCCATCCACCTCACCTTTTTCATTAAATTCTCCCCCAAATTAAGGTTGTGTCGCTGCCCTCAGTATGCGTTCAGAGCATTTGAATACAGACAATGTTTTCTAACACTTAGAAGACGAAACACAAGACAAAAACACAACTAAGCACATCTGGCTTCAGAATAGTTATATTATTAAATAAAACTATAAATGAAAAGTATGTACATATACAACGTGAAAATGAACAAAGAGACTAAGAAACACATCTGAAGCAAAGTCAGAGAGGCAGATGGGCGGCTTCAGAGTCAGACACCCTAAGCGTCTCCTATAACAGGCAAGCCAGAGACAGAGGGAACAGAGTCCTGTCCTAAGAGATATACATTAGCATTTCAGCCAGAACTAAACAAACTCAGCTATATCCCAGTCTGAGGCGCCAGATTACTGCTAAACTTCCTCACGAGTTGAATTTCTCTCAAACCAGCCATAAACTTTCAAACCTCAACAAC
This sequence comes from Petrocephalus sullivani, assembly GCA_026780845.1. Taxonomy (NCBI): domain Eukaryota; kingdom Metazoa; phylum Chordata; class Actinopteri; order Osteoglossiformes; family Mormyridae; genus Petrocephalus; species Petrocephalus sullivani. The sequence goes on from JAODKM010000039.1 coordinate 31,727,928, forward strand.
TTACTTCAGTCTTAAACTCCTATCAAATGGAAGAAGGCCAGCTGCTATGACATTTACACCAGAAGGGGTAAATATCCATTAAACAATCTCACGCTGGTCTGCATAAACCTACATACGCTGACTCCGCAGTTAATTCCAATAAACACCAGCGGGTCGGAGAAGCGTTTCTCCGTCGAGTCGGTATATGCTGAGAAAGCGGGCCACCGGCAGCCGCAGCTCACCTGCGTGAGGGATCCCCTGTAGATGCAGCAGGAGGCAGCGGCGGACAGGAACCCCCAGAGGCTGCGGCCCTCCGCCATTGCCCCCGGCGCCGCTCAGGACCCGACTCACTGGCTGCCTCTGCTACAGTCCTGCACCGCATCCCCCAAGCCTCCCTCTAGCGGCCTGCCACCTTGCCTCATCCCCCTCGGCCCGGAGGGATTTGGGAGGGAGGGAGGGGTACAGGCAGGCACATCCCTCCCCCCCAGACAGCGAGAGACGGGAAACACCCCTTCAGATGTAGAGCCGGGGCAGTGCCAGCGAGGCACAGCAAATAGCCCGCATGTACTGAATTATTAATAATGCAGACTTTTTTTCCTTTACTTTCACATTAGTCCAAAAAAAGTAACATCCCAGTGTGTGCTAGAGCGTAGGAACCAGGGGGGACGTGTAGCCCCCCAATATTTAATTTGGCTTTGTCCCCCCCCCAAAAAAAAATAATAGTCCTTTACATTTAAATTATTAAGTTCTGTCCCACCAGATATCAAACTATCTCCTACACCATCCAGCACATGTCATACTGCCTGTGGGTAAGCTTTGGCTGAGATGCATGTAGGTGACCTGAGAAGACTGATGAGGAAGTAGGCAGAAATAATGAAAAAGGACATGAGAAAAAGCATCTTTATGGGGGCTTAACCAAGTGAAAATAGGCCACTATCATTGTGTATTACTACAAGGCACTATCAGAGTTGGAAGTTTCAGGTCCAGAAAATAAAAATCTAGACCAAGATTTTGTTTCAACCACCCAGTTGAGTACTCTGTGACTATGACTCTTTTTAGTCAATTGGTTAATTGAAACAAAATCTTGGTCTAGATTTTTACTATCTGGACTTGAAATTTCCACCTCTGGGGACTGTTTTACCCTTATAGAAAAAAAATACAATTTTATACTGCATATTGCACACACCCATTTATTATTTGTACTTTTGTTTGGGTATATTACACAGGCAATTAATTCTCCTTGAATGCTAGAAATTAAAATCCAAAATGAGCCCAAAGGAATATTGCCTGGCAATGATTAGATGTCTGCCCAACATAACCAGGTGACAGGAACACAGGGACATATAGAAACCAGTGACCATCAAACATTTTGAAAGTCAAAGTGTCAAAGGCTAACAGTAAAACAGATTCAGGACGTATGAGTGTGATTTTGACCAATACTGATTACTGACATATTTTTGTCCCATATCGCAAGTACCGATACCCGGCTTATCTCTGAACCACTTTGCGACTCAGGTTAGTTGGGGGGGGTTATTGTACTTTTCCGTGTAAAAGGAAAGGTCGATCTGCTAACTAGAATTATAATGCATATAAAACTGGGTTGCGAGCCCGTTCTCTGAGACATCTTCTAAGGAAAGTTGTCAACCATCCCGTATTTTATGAGATCTTCCCAAATTGTAAAACAAAATGCTGTCCCTGTTTGAAGGAATAGATATTTCTTCAGATTGAAAGTGGCAATCCTACTTCTAAGTGGTGAATGAGCCAGCAAAATCCCTTGTCCTCCACTACGGAACATGCCTGCTAGTCCAGGAAAATCATTACTTTAGTACTTAAGCCTATAGCTCTGGTGCAGTTCATTTTTAATACCGATACATTTTAAATACCGAGCGGTAATATCGACCAAAACATTTTTAACGAATATCAGCAGATACCGATGTTCCCTGATATATCGTGCTCTCTATTAAAAAAACACATTCAGTTTTTTTTAGAAAACACTTTTCTGCAAAGTGACATACAATTGAGAAAACAACTAGAGTTAATGGTCTTTTTCAAAGGCTCAATGGTATAAACACTGTTGAACCAGCCACCTTCAGGTCATAGGCACAGCATCTATGTCTGCATTTCACTACACAGGAGATACTTCGGACAGTACATGCTAACAGCTATTGTTTTTGTTTCTTAAATAATCACGAATATAATTAAATGTATACCCTGCCTACCACTGTATGTCACGAAACATTCACATAGAGTGTGTACGAGGTGAAGACTTAGACACTGATAACTGAGGTTAAAGGAGAAACACTGTCCCACCGGAAGTGTGCAGTGCTTGATGACGGACAGAAAAAGGCTATCGATGTATAATAATAATTCTTATAAACTGCAGTGCTGGACGTCCCTCATACTTGTCCCATTTCAAATATTCCAGCATTCTGTCACTTACAAACCAATCGTGAATTTTTACAATATTATAGCTATAGCATACTGTACGTTTTTCATTTTGTCACATTTTCCCCCCTAACAGATTTGTTTGTTTCGGTTAAATCGTACAGGTTATAGGTCATATTAATGGAAATGATTAATCGTGGTCTTATTTTGTTACATCACAAAAACCTGGCGTTTTAACAGGGGTACGTGTACACTTTTGATATCAACCGTACATCTGGTTTTCTGTCGGTTCCACATCTATGATGATTATTCTGGCAGCTGTGCAGGTGCCAGACTGGCAGAAGGTGTGGTGTTAGGGTGATGACAGCAATGAAACCCTCCTGGCCACAGATGGCTATGAAGCGGCACAACAAAGACCTGGAACACAGATATTTCTAGTAAAACAGGCGCATAGATCTGATAGAGCTACGCCTTACAGCTACTGGCCTTATACGCCGGTGGTGTGGGTCTTGCTGGTCATTATGACTGACCGCTCTCAGGCCACCTATAGCTCTCTCTGATGCTTCGCCACTCTGCTGAGCGTGTGGCTTTTCCTTATGATTGTTTTCAGCAGTGCTCTCTCTCTCTCTCGCTCTCTCCTTACTCCTGGCCGCTTATTGTAAATGTGTGTCTGAAGCATGATCATATCAAACGTCTAGGTCAGTGGTGCCCAAATGGGAGCCATATACAGTATATCTGGCCCCTAATAACGCGAAATGTTTGCGCCGTTGTATGTGATCAATGGGGAAAGCAGCGCCAGATATAATATTCGGTTTGTGACGGGCAGGATCGGCGACCGAACATGGAGGAGGAACAATTGCAGTATTCCAGTACCCTGAATTATTTAATGTTACTTTAAAGCCATACTGAGTTTTAATTGAGAAAAAAATGCACTGACCCTCACCATTCATACTAAGTTCCCTCACTAAATGAAATTCACGTTTAGTGTCGTGTATTGAAAGTAAAGTTTCGCGAACCGATTGTGAGCTTTTTTAAACATTTTGCCTCTTTTCGACCAAACGGGAAGAGAGCAAGTGCCTTGTTTTGGTGTAAAACGGTGTAAATTATTTTGTTTCAAGCCGAGAAACACTTTGCAATCGCGCTTGTTTTTATGGCAAGCGCTCCTTAATTCACTAGTTCAGCGGCTTTCGCCAGCGCCGGGCGGTTTCCCGCTTGTAGTGGCCGGAACTAGACTTTTATACTTGGGGGGAGGGGGCAAGGCTATTCAGGGGGTGCACATACTATGACAATAAATGTGTTTCTCGAACAATCAATTGCAATCGGAGTCTGTAAATGTTGAAATGTTTTCATAAAGTCAATCGATCATCTGGGGTGGCACCTGGGGTGTCCAATCAGATTTCAGGGGGGTCCAGCGCTACCCCGGTCTCCCCTCTGGCTCCAGCCCTGGCCGCTTGTATTTTGCAAAATTGTACAATTGTACGCTACTGAGAGGGATTCTAAGAGGAATTTTGCTATTAAGAGGAAATAAATAATTTTTTTTGAATCCGCCGTACAGACATATATTTTGGTGGGTGGTGCATTTGTTGGCCCTAAGCCTTACTTGTTTTATATAATTTGACCCTCGATAATTGGGGACCACTGGTCTAGATCATCTTCAGATCATCGCAGGGTGAAGTGATGCTCTGCAGTCTGGGAACTGCAGAAAGAGACAAAAAGAGCTTTTTTTTTGGTCTTTCTGGGCTACAAAGGAGGCATGAAACGGAATATATTATCTCATTCGCCTTGTTCAGTGTCATGTAAGGAAGCATCTCTGGAACAATCAGTTGAGTGTTCAAGCCTCTCTATTTCTTGTCCATTTCTGTTTTCCTGTGATAGAACTGACCACCCCCATTTCCTTCTCGTGCCGTTCCATGCCCTCATGTGCTGTTCCAGTACTGGGGGTTCCAGAGAGATGACGTAAGAGGCTCTGTTCCCATTCCAAAGCCCATAGCATATCTGGGTAGAATATAGCTACCTTGGTAAAATACACATCTAGCTCTTTAATGGAAGATATAAGGGCAGTAAACCTGGACCAGAGATTCACTTATTGGTGGTTTAGATTCCATAAGATTCCCAGAACAGCAAGATTTCCACATGTGCACAGTGTCATGCCAGATTAGATGATCAGATTAGATAGATAGATAGATAGATAGATTGATTGATTGATACATAGATAGATACATAGATAAATACATAGATACATAGATAGATTGATTGACTGATTTTAGTTTTATGCCCCAGGAAGCTAAGACTATCCTGATACTCACCACTGTAATGGCTGCCCACATCTTTTTTATAAAATAATTTTCTTTACTTAACCTCTTAACCTCCAGTATCAAGGAAAACCATTTTCAAAAAGAATACTCCCAAATGTTACAAGTACTAGATCACTTGTCTCCCTCTCATTGTCATCAGACCTAACTGGAACAGAATTGGTTACCTATGGTAACCCAGCTGGCAAGCAAACATTTGTAAGGAATGGGCAGTAATCCTAGCTCCCTTCTGCCACAAATCTCATTTCGACTACAGCTCAACTGCTACGCACTTAAAGTTTGGGCTCTTTTCCATGGCTTCACATTGGCCCAGAAAGAAAGACGATTCACAGACAGCAGAGTGCAAATGAGCACTCCATCTCCCTCCGTCCAGGCTCTTGTTATTAAACAACAAAGGAGGGCGTTCTAATTCATTACCCGCTAACCGAGTATGTCTCCAGAAAAATGTTTGATTTTAAAGGTTGCTCTTGTCACACACACTGTACACCTCCACCCTGTTTCTTTATTAGGAAAAGGAAAGAAGCACTTACCTTTACATATTCACCTCTGATGTCCATTGGCAGGTGGCTGGAAAGGTAAAACAAGGATATCAGCTATTTTTAATTTCACTTAAACTGACAGGAAGCCACTATTTGTGTGTAGCTGTGATGCATGACATTGAATATTGACATTGAATATTTCTGTGCATGTACAGATATATGTGCATATGCCTATGTTTGCTTGTGCATGAATGAGCCTCAGTGTGCTAGCATGCATGTCTGTCTATGCAGTGTGCGTCATACAGGATGCAATGATACCCAGTGGCTTTGAGATACCAAAAAAAAAAAAAATGGCGGGAACAGAATGTGCTGAAACTCCTCCTGACCTCTGGCATCCTTTGAAATGACATTGTAGGAAGTGTTACGCAAGGCGCTGCTAAGAGTCAACCAGCAAATGGCTGACAGCTATTGGCCAATTCTCACAACACCTAGCAACAGTTTGAATTACTGGTGCACCTCTCAGGCCACAAAGAAGGAAAGTAACACAACTCACTGTCGCCCCCCTCCCATCTTACAGAGGGAGGCGCATTTCTGGATCAACATGAGTTCGATGTCCTTGAGAAGAATCCAATTTGTAGCAAACAGCCTGTTTCCACCTGTATGGCGCCTCTCTTCTAAAATCTGCATCACCAAGCAACATTGAACATTAACCTAACAAATCATAGAGCTAAAAATCCAGGAAGCATTTCCTAATTTGCTTCATGGATCAGAGGACATGTACATATATAGACCTCACAGAGGATTCTTCCAAAGGCAATCATTCACCTGAACATGGCACTGCCCTGAAATATCCATGCCTTCTGTCACTTTGCCGTTTTCTATGTGAAAATAATTTCTGTACATGCGTGCACATACTGACTGGACATTTACCTACTTTTCTTCTGTTTCCATTCCCTCTAATGACATCTTGCCCCCCCCCATCCTCTTTTCCAGTCTTGAGGGACCCAGAGAGGGTGCAGGGAACAGAGACATGTTGTTCTTCTCATTCTCAGACCCCCAGCAACTATGGCAGATGTCGATAGCCAAGGGCTACCCTCTATGCAGCCACAACTCTGACTATGCATTAAGATCTGTGATCTCGGGGTGCGCGGGCAGCGAAGCGATTTCCAAAGATGTGAGGGGGGCAGTCTTCGCCAAGGAGATACGGGATCTGCTAATCCATAAATTGAACATGGACGCAATCCAAAACAACTGATTAATGTTTCATCAGATGGACTGCCAGCCATTTACAAAATGCCAGACAACCACCATTTTTACAATTTTTTAAAATAAATGTAAAAACAAACTCCGCCTGTCACATGGAGAATTGTCCCCTGTGGCCCTGACTATTGAGCAATACTTATGGAAAATAATAATATCTATATGCACACAAATCACAAATAAATACTACAATTATAAATCCCAAGTCTCTTCATTAGCTTGACATTGCTTCCACAAAAAGGTATTTCTATGAAAATAGAAAAATAAATTACAATAGTAATTACAATACTGCTAAAAGTGACATATGTAAGTCTGTCCTGAAAGCACACTAAGCAATGTATGTACATAAAGTATTAATTTCTTTCAGAAGGCTGGGAGCTTGCTTTGTAATCATGGGTGGTCTGCTCTTGCCAGTATTCCCAGTCATTACACAACAGCTTTGTAAGTTGTGGCCCCTCAAAACATGCCTGGCGCTTGTGAGAAGATCATTCGAGTTCAGCTGTTTCACACGTCCCTAAACACTGCCATAGATACCACATGCCACGCACAGGTTCACGGGCCAGCCGCATGCACACATTCACTTCCTTATGGGAGTTGCGTCCCTAAAGCCAGAAACTCTCTCCGGTTACATTTAAACTGAAATAAGGAAAATAATGGCTATGGATTGGGGCTATTCAGCCAAATTCAGCTTAATTACCAGCTGAACTGCCCTATTTACAGGATGCCTAGCAATGCAGGCTAATGTCATTCCGAGTAAGATTCCCAAAGCGGCACCATTGCAGATACCACAAATTAAAATACATCATAAACTCTACTCTGTATTATTATAGACATCAGACAAAACCACAGTAATCCAGAAGATTAAGGCTACTGATTCACTGCACTAGTATAATTATTAAATTGGGTGCTATGGTGAGACTGGAACAGACCCCTGACATCAGTGTGAACTTGGCCCTCATGAGCTAACAGCACCTCAAGCACCACTCAACCGCGGTGCATTCCAGACCGGATTCCTCCGGACTGGGCAGGAATTCCTGTTGAGAAGTTACAGCTGTGTGAGGGCTTTGGGTCCCTCTCACTGGAATTAAAGGCTGCCTCTTGAAGGCCACAGGTCATATCTTTCTCTGGGGGGGTGGAGCTTCAAAGCTGCTTGAACGTAAACCAACCAGTCTTATGGCTCCAAGATTTATACCAAAAGTGATCATGAGGATCCCATGAGGATGCATCAAAATTGTCACTTGCAGCCATGCTACTTCTGTTATATGTTAGGTAGCACCTCATGTGTCAGCAGTTCAATTAAAAATCATCCTAGCAGACAACAATCTATGATGCAAAACATCTGATTATGGCTTGCTGTGGAACTAAGTTTTAGCCCATCCTGTAATACTCCTCCACCCTACCAGAAAGCATACATTCCTCATTCCTGCCATAGAAAAAAAAAAGAAAATAAAAATAAAAACATAAAATAAATTAGAATTGAAAAAGAGTTTTCTCAGAGCTGTACGGTCTCAGCCCTAACTCAGCGAGAAAAGGGCGTCATTCTCTGGAAAAGAAAACTTCCAGGACACCAAACCTCAAACGCGTTGCATAACATCTCGTCTCCACCCCAGATCACAGGCGAACAGTATTAGCATCGTGTTTTAATATACCGATTATAAGCCCCTATAACATACACGTCTTGTGATGAAAGAATCTTTCATTCCAAAGTGTTTAACTTCTTGTTTTCTTATAGAATTGTAAATCAGGCTGTCACGCTAAAAAGTGGATGTTTGTTTCACGTAAAGTAGACGTATTTTGTTTTTAGTGAGTGTAAAACATTTTTGCTATCATATTACATCCTACTACCATATACGAGTAAAGCATATTAGATCGAACTTTATCAAACAAGCAACGTATGTCTGTCGGACAGGATCCGCTTATTGGCTTTATAGTGACTACAGGTGATCTACGCTCCAACCCGTTATACGCTTCTCACAGTAAATTCACGTCTTATGTAAAACAGTCCTACCTCAAACCCATCGTCCAGAAAAAAACAGATGATGTGCTTCTGCCCGGCTCCTATAGCGGATGTCCTCCTCCCTTTCCTGACCCACCGGCGGAGCTCACGTTCAGTTGCGCACAGTGGACAGCAGAAGATGAGCGCTTCTGTCCGCTGGGATCTCACAGCCAGAGTCCCCACCCAAAACTTCAGCGTGAGGGCAGTCCTTCATGGGAGCGACGTTTATGCTCGCCACTACAACTCCAGTATCCAAGGGCGGTACCAAGTTTAGCAAGTGCCATCTGTTCCTAAAGTTGCTCTTTAGGAACCTTAATACTTGGAAAGAACTGTCAGTTACTATTCTAATCATCCAGCACTAGGGAGCTCGAGGGGAAATGTTCTTTGTATTATTTTGACTATTGTGTTCCTTATTTATTAATTTTCTTAAGCATTTTCGATAAACATTCCCTAATGGCTTATCTTTAACGTTTGCACACTTTAGTTTCAGTACGGTGGAGAACAGCAAGATTCTGATATCCTCTTCTTGGGAAACAGTTTGCGACAATGCAGCTAGGCTGTGACCAGTATTTAGAAGATTCGGTTACACTGGATGTTCTGCTAATTCTTTCATATAGAAAGTGAGGAAGATGATCCGGCATAACTGGTTGGAAGAGATGGATGAATGGAAAATGTATAAATGTTATCCATCCATCCTTTAACCACTTGTCTTGGCACGAATGGTGTGTTAAACTCATTTATATATTTAAAAAAATGTAAAAAAAACACATACAGGAATGTTTACAAGCACACTGTAAATGATTAGAGTTATAAACAAAAACTGACAGTTTCAACTCAATCACAACGAACTGCACGCATTGCTTGAAAAATGTGGGTTAAACGCAGAACTTTCATACCTCCCAAGATTTGTCAGAAAATCCAGTAAAATTCAGTGATTGCAGACTCGTTTTAAAGAGACCAGCACATTGCTTCAGTAACCTTACTTTCACCCCCTAGCAAGGATCTCCAGTAAAACAGATGGTCAAGAACAAAATCAGCCCATCAGTTTCAAATAAACACTGGTGATAAAACGCACAGTCACTGGAAATTGGAGGGGGGCGGGGGGATTTTAATAAAAACGATGGAGAACATAATGCAGTATCTTAACTAATCAGTGTACAATTATTTTGAGGAGCTAAAGATTCTCTACGTAACAATGGACAGAATGAGAGATTTTTTCAAAAGATAATTTGATATATTCCAAAATGTCTATTATGATATCATTTTATATATATATAAAAAAAAACTTAAAATAATGATCCCTAAGAAGTATAATTTGCTTGTAAAATATCAAATTATCCTTACAGAGAATAATGGAAGTCATGTAGTGTGTGTGGTCTCAAGTAGGCTGGTGGTCGATGTGCTGGGTTGTGTGTGCGCATGTGCTTAACTGTGTCAGACAGACCTATTTCATGTGAAATGAACCTGTAATATCTGCTCATTATAGACATTTGTCACGGAAGTGGGCTGGCATGGTGGTGCAGTGGTTAGCAGGTCTCTGCCATGGCTCCATGTGTGTTGAGTTTGCATGTTCTCCCCGTGTCATGGTGGAGTTTTCTCCAGGTTTCTCTGGTTCCCCCCCCTCCACTGTCCAAAAAGCATGCTGAGGTTAAGTGGAGTTACCAGATGATCCATAGGTATGCATGCATGAGTGAATGGTGTGTGAGTGGGTTGGCACTGCATCCTGGGTCATTACCTGCCTTGTGACCCTGAATAGGACAAGCGGTTACAGAAGGTAGATGGATGTCATGGAAGAAGAGGATAAAGAGGAATGCAAGAAACAGCACAGCAGCCCTGACTTTACTCTGCGTGGCCTTATTCAGCATTCAGCATAACACAGCGTTAGAAACCGAGGGACATACTGTAAAATAGCAGTGCGATGACCACAGTGAAATGCCTTCATAAGAAGCTAATGCAGGCAACAGTTACTCATTATCTATGCAAAATTATATAGTATATATGCATCTGTGCACTTATTAAAAGTTCTTATTTGGGGTGTGAAACGTATGTAAGGAGACACCTTCAGAAAAGAATTATCTTTGTAACGAATATCACCTGGTCAAAGGCTGTGACTCCTGGGCTTCCCCCAGCAGCTTCTCGTGCTGCTCCGAAAGAGCTCTGCTGGGCCCCACTGGGCTGGTCATCGTCGTCCTGGGCTGGCTGTGCTCCTCTAGCTTCTCTGCCATAGGCAGCTTCTCCTGAACCTCAGGGGACAGAGGGCACTGCTGTGACGTGCTGGCCGTCTCATCTTCTGGCTGTCCTGAGCTCTGCTTGGTAGCAGCCTGCGAAGCACTAGTATCTACAGGGTGTGGTTTTACTAGGAGAGAGGCCCCATCTATGGATGACACACCCTGGAGAGACAGCACACTCAGTAGGGGCGAGTTAGCAACATGGTCGCCCTTCCGTAGCTCTGGTACAGCTCCACCGGCAGACTTCTTCGATTTTTTGCCTTTCTTCTCCTTGCGTGGCATAGTGGCCAAATGCGAGCATGTGTCACTGGACTGGGCGTGGCTGGGACTGTGGCGATGTAGTTCTGTGTCATCGCTGTGCCTCTTTGCTAGCAAGTTCTGACCCTGACTCCCATCATGCTTTGCAGTAGTCTTGGAGGTTCTTTTATCTAAGGAGCCACTATTTACAAGGTTCGATAGACTTCCGAACCATTTAAAACCTAGGACAAAATAGACAGGTAATATATCTGCAATCTGGATATACAGTACATGTATACTACAGCTTGACACACAAAAGTCCATACTTCATGCTTCACTTTTCCGTATGTGCTTTCGGCCCCCAGACTATTGTGTGTGCGCGGAAACTTGTGTTCATTCTATATCTGGCTGCGGATGCAGATGGCTGCGATTGCTGCATCCGTACAGCTGTGATATTCCACCAGACCAGCAGAGGGCAGATGTATTGCAACAAACACAAATACCAGCAGTGTAGTGAAATGGGTAAACTTTTTATCAACAGTTTTAAAATTATTATTTGGGTAGTATTAAGGTAATTTGGCTTACCGCAATATTTTGAAATCCTTACAACAAAATTAGTACTCACCAACACCGGAATAGTGTTGCTTTTGGAAATACAGTATACTGGGGTATAATGATTTAACTGTACAGCTGTCCACCACAACTACTACAGCTACAATAACTATTCTTCCTCTACCCTTTCTTGGTGGACCTCTGATCTGTAGAAAGTCAGTGCTGCCACCTACTGGAAACACCTAGTCAATTTCCTTGCACAGAGTCGACACGCACCGACGCACATGATTTTCACTGGCTACACGTGCACCGTCCAGTGCAAGTCCCTGAAGATGAAATGTACATAATTTACATAATTTAAATACACAATAATAAAATGACATGCAAGGATTGTGGATGTAGAGACTGCACCTATGGATGCTGTGCAAATGCTCAGTACCTTGAATAGTTATTTGGACCTGCATTTTTTGCTCTTAACATGCTGCCAACAGGGAGGAATTTGCAAAAAATAATTCCCACTCCTCTGCTAATAATGCAGAAACACATTTCTTGGTACAACCAAATTGCCAAATCGATCTAAGAAGCTGCTCTAAGGAAGTCAAGTGATGGATGAGTGATAAGAAAACAGTCTGTTCTGACAGCATGCTAGGCAAGTTCTCCATCTATACGCTAGTAACTTCCTCCATAATGCTTTGTCATGCATACAGTCCCCCCTTGGACTCTTAAAATCCAGGTTGAAGATGTATTTCTTTACCTTAATCTACCATAAATAAAGCTGCTACTTGCTACCGGTCAGTACTGGACTGAAGACTAGTCTGCAAGAGTGAGCCGTACAGAAAGTATAATGATCCACAGACAGCTTGGAAGACTGGGCAGGAATTCCTGTTGTACAGAAGACTGTACTACACCAAACCATACCCTGTTTTCTGACCTGACTGGACAGCCAGTTGACTTTGGGCCTCCAGAGTTTTTCTCTTATCCTTTTACCTATTTGTTACCTTAAACTGTCGTGAGTTCGTAAGTTTGACTCTCGTTAAAGTGGACTTGACCACCCATATTGATAAAGGTGCTATATAAAAACACGCCGTATTCAATAGTTTCATTTAACTATTTAAGAAGCAGCATTTTAATCAAACAGTTTGAAAAGGCAGAAAACAAAAATTATTTTAGGCCAGAGATGGTAGAAAAGAACGGTGAAGTTGGAAAAACGTGGTGGAGAATGTTGGGCGCAAAGCCGCCCATATTGGGTAATGCTTCCTAGGCTGGACATTTTTCGATTCCTTTAATTACCGTCATAATCATACGTCCTGTGTATGTCACTTAAAAGTAGCATGTAGCCCAGGAGTCACAGTACAGTGAGTCCCCCTCTATTAGAAACAGGTACAATGCATGGCAGCCCTGGTAAACACCCTCTCCCTATTCAAGGCGGACCTCACCCACCTCGTACAGGGAACAGAAATGTCACCACATAAACTTCATGGTACACTGCCCATCCTGCCTTCCTGCCCCCTTCGGATGTATCCGTATATATCATGCTTAAATAGTAATATCTTCCTGCTCTTGGGTAAGTTATTCTCATTGTATTTGGGCACCCATGAAACACCCATTGAGCCTGAGGCCTGCCAAGAGGACTGTAGCTGCCTTTTCCAGTTACCCTCCATAAATAAGTATCGTTTACCAGCAAGGCATCGCCTGTTCGCACGAGCACTTACCCAGTCTGCGTTTGTTCATGGTGCTGTGGCCTCTGTGGTCGTTTTATTATCTGGTGTTTCTGGATTGTACTCCGAAGTCCCCGCTCATCGAGTCCAGGGTGGATTGAAGCAATAGTTCTGTAAAAAAGCAAAAAAATGCAGCTTCCTTTATCACTAACAGAAAGGAAATGTAACTTCACAGCAGCAAATTTTGCAACTCATTACCGGGATAGATGCGCCCAGCCTAGCCGAACCCTGGTAAGGTATTTTTGCTCTGCGCCATCCCCTTGTCATTCACTTCAAAAATAACCCACTCTTGCCATCAGCCCACGTAGACATCCTCTTTCTATAATTTTATCCTCCATTTCTTTGCATAAAATAAGCTGTCGTTCATCAGTAACTTGGGGAATAAACTTTTCAAACTGTTTATTCAGTGCACACTGAACAACAAAACAGAAATAAATGGCCATTGTAACTAAATGGCCGTATACTGCATACCCTCAGTGGCCACTTATTAGACTGTAACTGCTGTGTTATAATTGACCCAAGAACAATGTGCACACCTCTGTAAAAAAAATTAAAGGGGCAAAGTTTCACTTTTTCTAATAGGGAAATTTCACTGCTATTAAACATGTAGTTTTTAACCAAAGAACAGAGTTGCTTGCGAGTTGGTGATTGGTTAAATCTGAATGGGGAGACCAATTCTAAAAGTATACCTTATTTTGTGGTATGTGTAGTCTGTTTCTTATATAAAATGGATTTACAGGCCTGATCCATGAGATTTATGCCAGGAAAGTACCTAGACAACATTCTAATATTAAAAAACTTGTTTTATAGGTAAACATAATTACATACCGTTGTCTTAATGAGGAAATGCTTAACTTCCAACTACAAAAAACATGTTTTAACAGACAGAAAAAAATGCACATCACATCTCAACTTCAGTTGCAACAGGCAGATTAAGATAAGATACAACCTTTCCCTTTAATGTTTAGATAATCCGTGCTGTTTGGCTACTTTGTCGGTATTGTGCATATAGCTGCTTGCATACAGACTGGCATATATCCTGCGGTACACATACTCTTTGTGCACAAGGCCAAAGTATTTCTGGACACCATGCACTCAGGTTAAGTGCAGTGCTCTGGCGCTTCTGACCTAGTCATTTTAAATAACACTCTGTGTGAAAGACTGTGCTCAGGTCTAGGTGACGTTTTGGCAGCTTGAATTATGTGACGTGATGTGAAAGTCTCACCACTTTCTTGCTCTTTCTCTGCGATCACTCTCGTTTGACGCAGCATCGCCTTCTATCTCACTTTGCAGAAATTATTTCATAGCCACTAATATTTAATGGTTTTATAGTTAACTGTCATATCGTTTTGGGAATTAGTCACAGATGAGGACCCGAGGGAAAACGTAGCCTAGGGGCCCCTGAACTCATTAATCTGCCACGGAGTGGGGTTAATTATTAAACCTAACGACAGTACCTTGAGAGCATGGGATTATTTTATGGCATTTCACGATTCTCTTTGATTTTAAAATATGTTTCCTGTTCCGAATGAAGCATGTTGAGTGGTCAGCAATGTGACACGATCCCACATGAGTGGCATAGTGAGATACCGGCAGAGCTAGTAGAGGCTGACCGACGGGGCTCACGAGTGACGACTCGTCGTACGGACAGTGCTAACCGGCCGGTCTGCACAATCACCTTAACGGGGTTAAACAGCTGTGCATTCTGCGCTCACCTGACAGAGGTCAGCAAAAAGCATAAACGGACGATTCCTTGCTGTGGGAAATGATTCCCACCCATGCTATCGAGACCAGCTTGAACTCAGCGAGACTGATCAGCGAAAGGTGGGGGGTCGAGTGAAAAAACACATGGGTTTATTGGACAGTTGCTGGAAATAATGGGGTGATTTTAGGAGAGGTTTGGAAATAGCTACACTGACGCACTTCAACAGACAATATCATAGTTTTACACCAACATTAAAATTATTTAAACATCATGTTATGTGACTGCCTAAGACTTTTGCACAGTAATGTACAGTTGTGTTCAAAATTATTCAACCCCCAATGCTGTAAAGGGTTTTAGGGAGTTCAGTGTACATTTGTAATTGCGTTCAGAATGAAATCTTACAAGGACTGTTTGAAGAACGAAATGCAACTAAAATGACATCAATTGTCTTTGTAATACAGTATAAAATGTTTTTTTTGTGATTTCTTCATTGACACAATTATTCAACCCCTTAAAGACTACCACTCTTAAGAACAGAGGTT
>JAODKM010000039.1:31743420-31756037 GCA_026780845.1 Petrocephalus sullivani
TAAATGTTATGTTCTATTTGTCTGACTTACAAGTGCCTCTTTGATTTAATTGTAAACAAGATGACTGAAATGATCAATGTCAAACTGGCCAAAACACTCAATTTCAGTGGGGGTTGAATAATTTTGAACACAACTGTATGTTTTCTTATTTACAGTCGGGAAAACAACATTCATAAGTGCCACTTTCCGTTCTCGTATTCACTTAAGGTGTAGAACAGTAGTGCAATGCGTGTGTTTGTTAATAATTCACGTTTGTTGATGCTAGATAAGTATAATTTGTTTCATTTTATTTCTGGAAGTAAAATGATGGTTTGAAGGTTTTGCAAATGGGTAATATTATGAGAGAACAACATATGGCAAATAATTGCTGAAATGTCAGCAGTAATATTTTTAGAATTTAAAAAAAGATCAGTTTTGCATTCTAGTTTAGCTTGCGTAGCGATGCACTGTTATAGCCTCCTATTACTATCACTGTGTATATCAAATGTATTTCTGTATATAATTATACAGCTTTTATATTTTATAATGAAATTATGTGTTTGATCAATTAAAATTTTTGGAGCCTTGTTTTTGTGAGCTGTGCCGTTCCCATTTGTGTGTTGCTGTGTCCTACCAAAACAGCAGAATAAAGAACAGTCCCCCCCCGCCACCCCCAGACTGGCTGACCAGGTCAATTTCCAGCAGAGTTCTGGGCCATTGAAGGCCTCACAGGACAAGGAAAGGGCAAGCAGCCTTCTTCTCAGGACTCCAAGAATGCTCTTCTTCATTAGGAATGTCCAGCATGTAGGGAAACCATGACATGGCTCGTATTTCTTTTCTTAGGGTTAACATCTTGAAATAAGGTCAGAACTCTGCTGATCCTCCTGCTCTGCTTTTCCCATCAGGTTTCTGTTGCATGTATAGCTGCTGCTACACGATTCCGTCTCCGTGCCAAGGTCTGTTCCAGCGTGAAGTTGCACATTTTCAGTTACTTTTGTAGCTAGGGTTAGCTCTGAATTGTTGGGCCAACTGTGTGGATTTTGGAAGTTGAGGAGATGTTGGAGGAGATCAGGGGGAAGCATGGAAGCTGCGCTTCTTTGCCTTGAGATCAAGAGTATGACTTTTTCTGCTTATGGTTAAATTCTGCTACACTGTGCTTTAATCTTACCTAGAGGTAGGCAACTGGGCTTTACGACTAGTATTATACGCACACAGAAATACACATTGGACTATATTTATCATTCCAAATGGCCATATGGAAGTGCGACCAGTCAGCTCAGGGTAACTTATGTTTCATCAGAGAAAAATGGCCGAAAATAATGATTGGAAACATCAAATCTACGGTCAGCAGGGGGTCTCATTCAATTATTTATTTTAATATATATTTAATATATATATTTTTTTACAGTGCAGCTGTTTTCCACACAGCATTGTGATTCTTAATGTTGATCACTAGATGGCAATAAAACCACTGAAAAATACCCAGTCCAAGAAACCTACACTTCACTTCATGCTCACCTTGTTAGGTACATCTAGTACAGGCTATAGTCACCAAAAAAGTTATGCATTCAAACCCTTGAGGTCCCGGTCTAGGGTCAGGCACAACAAAACTAGGAGTGAGATCTCTACTTTGTGCTAGTGATTTTATTAGCAGAGGGAATAACCGCAAGAGCTGACCAGGCTAGAATAACAAACAAAACACATCTATAGCTAGAAAAAGGTATTTCTTTACCTAAACCAAAAAAGTAAGAAAATAAAAATAGACAAAGCTTACCAATCTTCCTAACTAGCCCCAAAACAGTGAGACAACTAATCCAAACAAACTGGCGACACACTCCCTACTCCCCAAACTACTCACAGTGGAGACAATATTTGCAGGCTATTTACAGAACAAAATCCAAAGTAACCAAATCCAAGAAGGGCTAAGCAAAGTCAACTGTCAAACAGCAACACGGGTCAAGCACAAGGAGCATCAGCAGCAGAATAAATAATCAGAATATATAGCAACACAACAAGCACAACAAATTCCCAAAGCAATAACCTGCTGTTCTTGTCTGGACAGGTGAAAGAAGAAATCAGCCTATCAGAACTGAGAGGTATGACATGTGATAGTGGGTAATAAACCTCCACCCAATAGGCAGCGTAAACGACACCTGGGGTACTTATGTCAGTGATTAAGGTATTGAATGATGCACTTTATCCATTTTGCCAGGTCAGGTATTACCTGCTACGTATAACATAAAAGAGTCTCTTAACGTCAAATGCTTTAGCCCCTCTTTTGCTTAGATTTTAAGTAAAAAAACATATAATTTCAGTACTTAATAGATATTTCTAAAATATGCTTAAATGAACTACTAGGGGCAAAATACACCCCAAAGTGACTCCCTAAGCATGCATTAATGCTTCGATGAGTGCCACCTTGCTGGGACGATGGACGGTCCTCCTGGCTCTCAGAGGAGGGGGTCTGCGGGTTCCTGCTCCATCTGCCTTTGTGTCTGCAGAGGAATTAAAGAAGTGTGAATGTGGGCATCAGGATCAGAATGAGATTTATTGGCCGTGTAAGTTGAGACTTACGGGGAATTTGTCTTGGTGTGGTGCTTGTACTGACATAGAACAACCAGACAACACAGTATAGATAAGAGAACAGGAAAAAAAAAACATCTCAGCCAACAGTCAACTCACAAACAGTAATGAAATGGAATATGGATATTTCTGCACTGCTCAATTACCAAAACATCCACAAGCATGTATCTGTACCTATGCGACCTTCTGATGACGGTCTCAGCTGTTAGAACACTAGCATAGAGAGATAATCCACCCAGAGAGCCCAAAAGCTAGCTAAGAAAAGATGCGATTTCCTTAACATTCTCTGCAGGTGGTCCCCCGCCCTGTGTCCCGTGCTGCCTGGGGTAAACACCAGGCTCCCCTGCCCCAGAACACTGACCAGGGAAAGTGATAAGAATATGGAGGGATAGATGAATGTTATCTTAAAATATGTTATATTGCTCATAAAAGTTAAATATGCATAATTAAAGTGTCCAGTGGGCAGCACTGTGGTCTCATGCAGCAAAGGCTGTCGGTTTAACTCCTGCCTTGGCTCTGCGGGCAGAATGTGCATAACCTCCACGGTCTGTCAGCAGCCTGCTTGTGGGCTCTTTTCACTGTCTAAACACATGCAGTTCATATGGTCTGGCGTTTCTAAAAATTGTGTTTGTGCCCAAGAATCCTATCTAGGGTGGGACCCAGCTCCGTGGTTCCTGGAATAGACTCGCTACTACCCAGAATTAGGTAAGTGGTTACAGAAAATGAAGTGACAGTTAAGCTTATGCTATAGTTTACGCTAAGGACTATATATGAACAAAATGAAGAAAACAGATTTGTAAAGTTAAGGCTGAGTGCTCGGATTCAGACAGGCGCCCTTTTATGGTAACTCCTTAAGCACCCATAATTGCTTGTACAAAATCCCATTTTAGATCAGTCATTTCTAGCTACCTAATTAAGGACTTGTATTAATTAGAATTTTTGCTTGAGCAAAAACCAGTCATTGAAGAAGCACCATTACTGGGACTGCAAAAGTCAAACGTTATCTGCTGTGTGGTGCGGGAGCTGGAGTCACCACAAGGGGGCAGTAGATACTGGTTCAGAGATGTTGAAGTTAGTGACTGAAGTTTGAGACACTAGAGAGGTTAGTGACCCCAGCCCAGTTTTACTGAAAAAGAGAGTCACACAGTACAATAAAGTAAGGAAACCGAATCTGCAGATGTTTATGTAACCATGGAAACTCAACGGATGTGATCACATCTAGAAACTGAGGTGTGAACTTTAATTGCATCTTTCTGTTAATGGGCAGTCGGGGTTGGGCAAGGAGCTGGGCTCTGCAGTAGAGACAGTGCTGTGAATGCCTGGAGCCAGTGACGTACGCTCGCCTGTCAGGAAGACACGTGGAGGTGGTTGCTAGGTCAGCTGGCTCACGTCATTGTGCTTTCCTGTTGCACCCATGCGTCATATGTTGGCAGGCTCATTAACCTGCACCCTACATGCCGAAGTGCCAGTCAGCTGACAGTGCCATGGATACGGCGGCCATCCAAGGTAACACCTTAAAAGCTTGAAGTTGTGGTTGTATGGTCCTGGTTCTACCGATGCCCTGCAGCATGTCCACAGCATCTTTTCCCCCGGCCAAATCCATGTCTCTTTAAACCCAGTCTTTCCCAGTACTGATCCTTAAAGGGGTTTAGAGATTAGCCCGGGCTTTTATCCAAATTCTAAAATTATCCATTTTCTGAAGCAAAATTATCAATTTCCTTGTTACCTACTGAGCCAGTCTGTGTGGATTTGTGGTTCCAGCTCATCCGAAACCATCCTATTGGTCGGTTTCAAAAGTCAATTAAAGATTAAACTCATTATGTCACTGGAGGGCTTCAGTACTATAAATGTGGTTTACAGGGAAACAGATGACCCAGTTGTGCTGATCCAAGCCCAGTGGAGCGAGAGCAGCTCCTTAGCCTTACTAAGTAACTGGAAGCTATTATGCAGCAACAGCTTCATCTGGTGAGGCGGCGATGATGCAGTATGTCTCTCTGGAAAAGCAGGCCACATTGACGCGGGCTTGGTTCATACAAGCGTGACTGCAACAAACATGTGCTGGTCTACAGGATGTCTCCGTGAAACGAAACACCAGCATCTTAATCAGCTCCAGCTGAGCCCGCAAAATATCTAAAAGCGGAATAATTGAAGAGCAAATTTTTAAAACCATTTTTAAAGACCATTCCTTGTTTTTGAGATGAGACCGCCTCAGGATTCTGCATCATGTGTTACAGTCCTGGGAACCAAAAGTCACTCAATCCAACCTTTTGCCAAATTTCCAAAACTTAATAAGTCCACAGAAATGGTATTACTTAGTTATCCTGTCCATGGAGTTCTGCAGATTTGCTCATCAGTTAGGGGTACGGAAGACCATCCCATTTCTAGGAAAGATAGATGGAGTTTATCAAGTCAATCCAGCAGTTGGCTCCACAATGGCTCACTTAGTTTGACATCTCTCTGCATCTCGTCCTGTAAGACCACCCGCACCAAAGAGAATTCCTCTTACTTTTCATGAATAGCCAATGAAACGATTCTGATTCTGAAGGCAAGTGGGAAGTTCTGTGCTTGCTGCACTGGTGGGGGGCTGAGAGACGCAGGATGTATGCTGTCCCGGCAGCGTTAAAATCACTAAATGGGCCGGAGTAAAGTTATTTTAACCTACATTGGCACTGATGGTATTCAGGCTGCCGGGTAGTAAGTTATTTGCATATGGTTTATTCGGTTTGGCTGCAAGAACACTGCGAAACTGGACACCTGCTTCGGATGGAGGAAGTGATGTAAAGCATCCCGCGACAATTCAGTGACCTTGCACGCCCTTGCAGCAGGGAGAATCCTCTTGAAGTGCACAGAAGACCGAGGCAGCCAATTCATTAAATATTTACAACCTCCTCCAATATGAGAGAGAAAGGGAGAAAGACGAGGAGGAGAGAGAAAGAGAGCGGAGAAGGAGAGAGAGAGAGAGAGAGAGAGAGAGAGAGAGGGGAGAGAGAGAGCCAGGTCTTTTCATTGTGGCTCGTTTAGCCCCGTGGGGGGCTGAGGTTGCATTATTCGGCAGAGGAGGTGTTATGCAGGAGTTCACTCGAGCACTAAAGGGAGACGCCCATGTGGAGGAGCGCATGCAAACAATCGGGAGCTTTAATTTTAAGCATTCGCTCGATGTCGATGCCTCAAGGCGCTTCACTGGGGGAATTAAATAATGAGGAGGGTGAATGAGAGAGAGCTGGGCGGCAGCAGAGGCGCTGAGAATGCTGTGAGGCTGGGAAGGGGTTTCCTCTGCTCTCAGTGCGGTCGCGTGCCCGCGTCCCCATCGGGCAGGGGGGCAGCCAGCACCCTCCTCAGTCAAACCTCACCACGCTCTGGAATTCACATCCAAAAGCGGCTTCATCACAGCAATAACTACCCAGTGCCTAATGTTTGCAAAAAAAAAGAAAACTACTAATGAATGGGGAAAAACGCATCTAGCTGACGAATCGCGTTCTCTCTGTTTGCCGCGGTTCGTAATTTTCACCACGAGCGCTGCTGTAAGGTCTGAAGCTGAGGGACAGACTCACAGCCTGGATCCTGTCGGGGGTTCTTCCCTCGCCACTGCTCTGAACATGGCCTGGCACTGCCCAAAAAGCACCTCTGGAGCCTTTTGCCGGGCACGGCTCGTCCCTCAGCTCTGTAAATGGGCCCTATCCGATTCCCTGCCATTCAGACTGTGCCGCTGCTCTTACGGTTATTATACGATAATAACGAGCTCTATGTGTCAGACGTCAGCTTAAACGGGGCCGCCCTTCGGTCCGCATAGCATTTCATCGCTCTGCCTGAAATCCCACACAAGGCAGTGGCTAATGGGAGATCAATTATAAGTCCACTGGTAAATCTTAACCTTGAGCCGCACGCAGCCTGAGAGAAAGTGGAGAGAGGAAGGAGAGCTGAATAATTGGACTGGTGCGGTGCGAGGGCGGGGGGGGAGAGGCGGACGATGGACGTGCCTCCTACAAAAACGGGGCATGTCGGCAGGGACGTCCTAAGAAGTTACTGTTAGGGCACAAGGCAACGTCTGTGTCACTCTGCCGTGGAAACAGCCCCGATGTTTAGAAGCGGAGAAAGAGGACAGATGGCAAGACGGCGGCTGGGAAACGGAGGAATGGTATAAAGCGGGGATGGAATGAGGGAGTTATTTTTGATTAACTTAATGCAGTATTTCCCAATCCGACCCTGCGGGACCCACAGACAGTCTGAATGTGGAGTGTCTGGCAGGGAGCTCGGAGGGAGCAAAAACGTGAACCGGCTGTGGGTCCCCGAGGACCGGACTGCGGAGCTCGGAGGGAGCAAAAACGTGGACCGGCTGTGGTCCCCGAGGACCGGACTGGGAAACACTGACTTAATGAAATGATGCTTTATTTGCCATTTGCACAAGTATGAGTCCATGTGCATTGGAATGCTTATTTTCCTATATCCCAACTTTCTCTATTTAAGGAGAAAAACAGGGGGGTAGAGGTTTGCTGAGGGCAGGGCTTAAACCAGTGACTTGCTGATCACAGTCAGAGTGACCTAACCCACTGGGCCACAGACCACCCCACTGCTGCACCTTAATGGTCTTTATGTGGTTTTTTCCCCACCACATAAGTGACGGACCTCTGAAACCACAATAAAAAGCACCCTGAGTAAGCTTCCTCCATGTGGCATTCAGGGAACATGGGCCACTCCTGTCTTACTCAATCTGAATACCGCAGCAACCCAGGCCAGTCCAGCTAACGGATAACGAGCAGCTTCCCCTGCTCAGGTTCGCCTGTCACTGCGTCTCCCTCCTTCATAGGCACAGTAGGATCTCCCCTCGTCTTCATTCGCTATACTGCCCCCCCCCCCTTCTTGAACCAAAAAGTACAAAGTGAGGGGGTGAGAGATTCCAGGAAATTAAAAAGGGAGGCTGCCACTTCCTGGCCCCCCTTCCAGGGGGTCAGCCCCCAGATTCAGGTCGCAGGCAGGAGAAAATGTCCAAGTATCATTGTACTTGGAATATATTTATGGGAGCCGGGGCAGAGAGGCCGCCACATGGGGCCCTCCGCACGATCTGACGGTAATTTGGCTCTTCTAAGCATGCCAACTGATTGATGGCTTTTATTATTCCGTTCTCCTGCTGGTTGATCCAGCACTTGGAGCTGGGATGAATTTTACAAAGGTGGTGGTTGGGGGCACAATTACTGGAGAAGTGCAGAGAGCGTGTAGTCATCAGCATTTCTGCATCAGCACCTGCGCCTACCTGCAGAGCGGAGCGGCACATGGCGAGCGCTCTGATTGGCCGCCGAAGGCACAGCCCTTCTGTTTAACTCAAGGACAGATGTAAACTCATCCCTGCATCCGCGGCTCAGTGAGGGGCTCGCCTTCCCAAGCCGACTCTCCTCTGAGGGGCCACCTCTCGCTGCGTGACTGCCAGCTTCCCTCTTCAGGCTGCTGCCTCCTCCGTTTTCCCCCAGCATTGTTTTTTGCCTTTCTTTCGATCGGCCTAGAATTCGGCAGGTTGTGTACGTTACCGCCTGAGTGCACAGTGTACGTATCCAACCGACGTGTGTATACAGTCGATGGTGCACTGTGTATAGTTACAGTAGGAAATTATTCCAGTAATCGTACAGGGAAAGGGGGCTGGGCTGGAAGCTTTCTGCGGCAGTTCTGTGTTGCCCTACCGTGCAAACACAGCACTCGCTGCTGCTATATTTAGCCCCTTTGACTGTTACATTGGCTTCCCCACATGCAGTTTCCCCTTGGAAATGTAAACAAGACTACAGCATGCAATGTTACAATGGCTCTCTATCTGCCATGTGTCTCTCCCGTGACCTTTGGCTCTCGCCACTCACTGCCATCCCCGCCGGCATCTCTATCCTTTATTGCCTCTTCTCTGTCTCCCTGCCACTGTCTCGACTCTCCAGCATGGAGACCAGATGGAGGGAAGAGACTAGTCTTGTCGCAGGGAGTCATGGGAACGCAGCAGGAGCGGGTTTTATGTACCAATAATTTCAAGCTGCCTGCTTCACCTTACTGAGCTCCTTTACATGCTAACTAGCTGACAGCATCGTCTCTATTCTCTAATGCTACTAATGCAACCTGCTGTAACGCACCTTCTGCTTTAGGAATGCCGGGACTAGGCAGGATCCGGCAAAGTTTAGGAACAGTGGCCAAGTCACAGCGATCGACACGGGCAGTTGCTGAAAGACAAAGAGTCAGTGGAAGATGCAGAATTATGCAATTTCTCTTTAACCAAAAGGGGGAAAAAAATCACAACCTCATCAGTTATTTCCCCAGCACATTTTTTTTGGCACTAATAAATAATTTTGATGAATTGGCCCATGCATAGAATCTTCAGCTAGAGTGGGCAGCAGCTCGATGCGGCTCTGGCTACTGCCTCTACATTCCGCAAGAGGCGAGACATCTGGCTCTGGCAGAGCACCTGTCCATCTCTTTCTCTTCCAAAGGAGGGTTCAGATGTTTCTCCAAGAACGCAGCCTTTATTTTACCTTCCAGAATATCATTGCAGGACCTCCACCAGGGACTGCCGCAGTGAAACCGGGCATAGCCCACATAGCAGCTATTATTACACCTCACTGTTACTGTAGCACGTGCCCAAACCCATTGAGAAGTCCACTGGGTTAGGAATGCGAGACGGCAGCAACTAGATACCTGGAGCATTTGGCGCACGGCAGGCAAGCTCAACCGCATGTGAACTGCCCTCTTTCTTTGTCTGGAACAGTGGGCACTGTAATCCACTCATTTATTTGTGTCATCCTTGGGAAGTGGCAGGAAAGAATGGTGACTGCAGATTTTAGCAGCGTAAAGTTCATCCAAAATGTTCCGTTGCATTCATTCTGCAGAGGATTTTGCCTAAAGCCATGTACAAGTGAAGATCTGACAACATGGTCAGCCAGCATCCCTGGGGGATTAAGTGCCTCACTCAAGGGCCCAGTGATGATATGGGTACGGTGCCAGCCACAGGATTCGAACCCAGATCATTTCACATAAGTAAACAAGCCCCTAAACTGCTGAGATACACACCATCTAAGTCCAACACGGTCAATCAAAACATAGAATGTTCTCACCTTCAAAAGGAAGCTGACCAACATTTTTCTTCACACAGCCGATATCCACATCCTTATTTACAGCTAAACTGTTTTACGTCATTGCCCATTCAATCAGATCTGGTTCATCCAGCCCTGTTGTTCTTAATGCACCCTAGTTCCACGGTCACCTCCCCCTCCCCCGCACAGCACAAGTAATATGTGGCGAAGTGTGGATTTCAGTAACCGCTAAACAGACATAGCATCCTTTTTCCTGGTGGCAGCACTGGTCTGTGTATCGCTCCCACCTGCGTCCGACGCAGTGCTGGATATCCAACCAGAGCCTTGGATCTCTTTGCTGTTTTTTGGTCTTACAGTTCAGTAACATCGCATTCCGTTTTGCTCAAAATGAACAAAATGTTCCAAGAGATCATTGTTCTCCAAAGCCTTGGTTAGTAATCACAATCTGCAATCAGTGCAATCAATGCAACAGATGCAATAACCAGCATACAGTATGATTAGATTAATCCTCGGGAACCCACGGGGTCATATTTGACCCTACCTTTTATTTCTGCCTTACACTCACCAAAATAGAGTATTTATTTTCTTGCTTTACAACCCAGTGTACCATACCCAAAAACAAAAGTAAAATCTTTTCTTTGATGAGTCACCCCGTGGGTTCCCCAGGGTTAAATTAAAAAAAAAAACATTCAGTATGTGTTTCATTTGCCTTCATATTTTGGCACTTATATGGACATCTAGGGTGAACTTAGTGAAGCATTCTCCTGAACAGACATCCCTTCTTTGTCTTGGACCCACACCACACATAGACCTTGCTCTCCCACTTTGAGAGCCAATGAATCTCAGGGTCTTCATATACCATAAAGGTATTCATCTTAATGAAGTATACAAATATAACCCTATCTTCACGGAAACGTTAAAAATACGCTGAACTGAATCACACTGATGTACCGCAAAACTATCCCCCTGCCAACTTCCCCATTTTAATGTCATTATGTGGAAGGGAAATGTCACCGCTGTTTGTTTTTAATTACTGGTGTCTGGACATGGCTTTAATGAGTCAAACATCATTATATAGCTCACTAAATGAGGACAAATTGAAATTCACTTTCAAACACAGTTGCACTATTAAGTTGTATAAAAAAATGTGATATCTACCGTTTGACTTTTCATAAGCCCTGCGTTTACCATGATTATTTCCATAGATACCTTTAACTGCAACATAAAACCATGATTCTGTCTATTCTAGAAAGGGACACCTTGGAGAGGAATACAGTCCACCGTAGGGCAGTTGCACACATGCATTCACAGACTGTCATAAACGAAATGATCGGAGATCATTGACAACGATTTTTGACCATTTATGGTTGCTTATTTTCTTTGCTCAGGTCACAGATATGCTTGCTGATAATAAAGTAAGGTAATTGCTGCAGTTCCATCGGCTCGCACTATTAGACATGACTAGAGCTAAATTAATTGCAAGCATTACTTGAGTAGTGCCTGTAGTTTACCCTTTCATCCTTCACAATAGGGAACAAGAAAAATTGTAATCACTTCAGTCTGCCATGCTTGATTTACATTCTTCATCTCGGTAAATGTGGTTGCGTAGGTGGGCGACAAAGAGATGGAACGTCTGCATGTCATTGATTGATTGAGAGGGGCTCGAAAGCCATCCATCCATCTTCCAACACCTCATCATGATCAGGGTTTTGGAGGGTGGGGTTCAACAGCCAACCACCCATCCATCTAACAACAGCTCATACTGGTCAGGGTCATGGGGGGGGGGGTGTTTTCTAACAGCTTAACTTGGTCTGGGTTGTAAGGGTGCTTAAAAGCCGTCCATCTATCTTCAAACAGCTTAGCTGGGGTGGGCACAGCCTATGTCAGACAGCATAGGGATTAGTGGGGTAGATGGAATAAACCCTGTATCAGATGCCAATCTATTGTAGGCAGGGCAAACGCTATACATACACAGGGTCAGGATTCAAACCCCCAGTGGTGCTACACCAGCACGCCGTCCTGGGCCAAAGCACAAAAAGCTATGTGTGGACACACGACTTCTTACTGGAGCAGCTTAAGCCCACAGTACAGAAGGCTCTTCTCTCCTCCTTCAGTAGTAATGTGATAGTAGTGTGATGGGCAGCTTGGAGTTCCTTCACAAAGCTAAAGTTGCGCTCACCTTGAGCTAGTCTTTGAGACCATCGCTGCTCCCTTGAATGCAAACGATCTTGAAGCAAGAGCCTAGATTTAATAATGAAGCGTCTCATGCCCATGCCGTGCTTGTAATTGTATCTGTAAAAGCTTATAAGCTCTCTATTACAGGAACCAAAGGTGATGACATGCGAGTGGTAATATGGGGTAAGCGAGGCCAAGACAGGCTGTGACCTGTACCTCCTGAGACAGGCTCCAGGCTCTCTAGGATCCTGCACTGAATAAAAGGTCACGGTGGATAAATGGATATGGCGTTAGCAGCGCTATACCTGCGAGGCACGAAACTACGGGAGAATCACCATTTCAGAGCTGAGCACTGCACAAACGGAACGTCGTACACACAGTACGGGCTTCACAGGCTCTACCACCACAAAGGGCCTGCGTGCTTTCTACCAGAATGCGTGCACACATTAACAACAGAAAACAATAATGCGTATCTCTTCTGATCTAATGAGACAACCATAAGAACAGAAACATCTTTTGCAGCCCCCTCCCCACACACACATATTTTGTGCCATGTGGATGCCATTATGTGGAAGTTACAGCCCTGGCTAGATGACAAGAAGGAACTGAAATGGTGCAGATGGTGCCGGCTTATTCCACACAGCACTAACACTAACACGGTATTCTGTGTTGATATCTCGATATATTTAGCAGATGCTTTTACCCAAAGCAAAAAGCACAAGCCTGGTAATGAGGACCTATAACTTTTACCGCGCATATTACAGGGGGGGGGGGGGGGGGGGGGGGGTGGGCAGGGCCCTTTCCTTGGTAGCTTTGGGAAACTCC
>JAODKM010000039.1:31764747-31785391 GCA_026780845.1 Petrocephalus sullivani
GGGGGGGGGGGGGGGGGGGGAGGGGGGGGGGGGGGGGGGGGGGGGGGGGGGGGGGGGGGGGGGGGGGGGGGGGGGGGAGGGGGGGGGCACTCTGCATTACAAGCGAATGAAAATGCAGCCGTCCCTCCGTCCATTTTCTATACCTGCTTGTCGTCCACAGATTCATAATACCAGGTTAGCCGTAGGTAACTAAGCTATGTGCCCTTTACCCTCCGGGAGCAGCCTAGCCTCTCTGTGTCATCACTGTGCCTTAAATTATTCAGCTTAATTTTCTTTCTACGATTCTTGTATCTCAAGATAATCACCGTTAAAATGAAGGCTAGTCCTGTCACTGGGCAGCATTGGCTTACTCACGGTACACTATATCCATATAATATTAATTAATAGCACAATGTATTATTGGTCCAACACATCCCATAGACACTCAGCATGTAGCCGACCACTCCATTGCTCCAAGGTCCAGATCCGACTCTTACATACCCATTGTAGGTGCTTTTTCTTAATGACAGAACTGTTTCTTTTTAATCACTAGGAAACTTTAGTTCAGCTTTCTGTTATTTGGACACACACTTCACCCTAACTGGAGTCTTAGCCTACTTTTTCTGAATGAAAGTGATGTCTGAGCAATCAACTCCCAGAACAGCTGCCTGGCGGGAAGCCCTTCATGGTGTGTTTTTATATTGAGAAGTTATTGAGTGTTGCATAGGGATAACTGCTGCATTTGATGGTGAAATCATGAAAACGAAAGCAAGAGGCTACAGTTGCATGCGTGTGGCTGTCGTATCGTGTGGGCGGGCGGTGCGCGGCGCTCACTGTGAACCTCACCCTGGCAGATCGTGGCCAGAAAAATGTGCTGACGCCTTTTCTGTGACGTTGTGATAGGGGTGCATGGCTGGGCCACAACCCGGAAGCTCCGAAAAGCGGGTCCCGGAATGCAGGCGAGGACTCCAGACGAGAGAGGGGTCTGGGAACTGTTAATTTACAGAAGTGAAAAAAAGCCAGTTTATGAGCACTCGGTGGCAGCTTAACAATGGGACACGATCTCGCATTACTTCCATACCACTTATGCCACAGAAGTGCTATTATTGCTTTATAGTAGAGACAGAATAATGTTTATTCTATACGTTGTCATTTCCGTAGTTAAAGGTGCATTATATGTAAATTCATACAAATCTGTTATTCACATCGAGAGATGATGTCTGCTTTGTGCTTTGGCGTCCCTTTTTCATATTTTCAATCTGATATGAATTTTTTTTTTTTTTGAGCTTCAGCCTAGCGGACAAAAATACAATTAGCGCTGGTTTTGTGTAATTATACAAAGATTTCTTAGTATTTTTTAGATGGTTTGGAGGCCTGGTGCATCTCTGCAGTCAGTCTGTTTGGATGTGGCTCTGAATGGCTCCTGGCTCCAGCACGTTTATGCCTGCCTCAGCCTGCCTCAGCCTGCCTCAGCCTGTCTCGGCCTGCCCACGGCTGGCTCAGACTTTCCTCCTCGCTGTCTCATGTACCTGCATCTGAGCCCCGGTCTCTATGGAGAATTAACAGCACCTGTGTCTTGTCGGACATCGGTAGGTGATCAGCCTCGTCATCTTTCTCTCAAGGCCTCTGTTTAGTCCTAGGTGTGATCAGACAATGTTATACTTGCTGAGTTTGAGCAAAGGGTCTTTCTTTTGTAATTTAAATAGATCAAAAAGTCTAATAATAGATGTGTTTGGTTTGCTAGATTTTACTGTGGGGTGAATTTGACTGGTCCGTGCTAAATGAAATGGATAAAACTGCAAAATTTTTTATATCTAAACCTCTTCCTGTCATGAAGTTTGCTTCTCTGTTCTGCGGGGTTTTGTCAGGAAGTTGTGCCAATCCCACAGATGTGACCTGTCTGCCTGGATTATCCCCGCTAATCTCCTCAGGCACCTCCGCTGCCCTTCGCGTCTGTACTCTGCCTTTATCTCTCTTTTAATCTTGTAGTTTTTGCTTTGCATTTCCTGATTGGTTTCTGATGGGGTACCGGTACCAGTGTCCGAAAGTGGGACCTGGGGTGGGCCCCAAGGCTGTAAATGTGTTAAAAAAAAATAAATGACTTTGTAGCGGTGTACCTGCTGGGCAGGGGAAGGTGCTGGGATGATGGGGTGATGTGATGCCAGAGCATGGTGGCATATGAGACATCAGGACATCTGAGCCCTGCTCAACTTTTCATGCTCTTGTATTTGATCAGTGTCTGATTCGAAGGAGGCACAGCATCTGAGTAGCAAAGCTTCTCTTGCTTGCGAGATCCTGAGATCCTCGCAGGCACTTAATCCCAAGGTATTTGGCTATTCTCTGAGCTGGAAAAACAGGAGATGGGGGGGGGGGGATCAATGGTTTTTATCAAACCATTGAAACCCTTCCACGTTATTTGCGTTTATGAGAAGCCTGGCATGGCTGTTGGAGTCTGCACCTACATGTGTCACGTATGTGAGGGTCCCTCATGCACTTGACACCAAAATTCTTTGGAGCTCGAAGCTTGGACGAGGGCAAGGAGAAGACACCCATTGTCCCAGTGGCCTCTGAATCCATCGTGGAGCTCACTGATGATGTCACTGCGCTCTTAAAAGCAGCATCCTCTGAAAGGCTGGGCATATTTTAGACGAGAGAGAAAATTAATGGGGATATTTCAGATTTTTTGTTGTGGAGATAGCAGTTTTACTTGGAGATTCTAGTTATGGTTTCAGTATTGACCTCGCCAGATAATAACCCTGAATTCCGTTTGTGAAAGTCAACATCATTTGCACTTTCCTGTTTTCTATTTCCAGTCCTCCTCTCTGTCTCTCTGTTCACGCCCCATCCTTTTTCTGCAGGCACTCTCGCACGTTCCCGGCTTGTGCGCCTTCTCCTTCTAAGTGTTCCCAGTGGAAACATTCCTGGTGTTATTGCCTCCTTGGGGGGGTGGCTGCCAGCCTCCTGTATAGCAGCTTGTGCGGTTCAGCTTGGCATTCGGCCTTTGTTTACCATGTGTTAACTAAGCCCATGTCAGCTGCGTTAAAATGGTTGGGTTAGATCAGTTACCGCTGCTTTGGCATTTGCCTTTTTCTGTTTTTCTTTTTTCTAATCAAGTTCGTGGGAGGTTTGCATATGCAAAAAAAAAAAGGACCCTGGCGTTTAACTCCTGTACTGGTTATCTCTGACTTCCAGTTACAGCCAGTAGCTGGAGTCTATTGTGGTTACAGACAGACCACTAAGATCTGGCTTGTGAAATAAGAGAATCTTTGCAGCTGTGCCACTCTGAGGGGTTGCGGGTCTTGCGTTGTCCTGCTGCAAACAGTCTTGATATGGCGCCCGTCTTCGCGGCGTGGTGCAGCTGGGCTTGAACTGTCATGCACAGATCCCCTGCCTACCAGCGCATCTGTGGCGAGATGTACAGCCCTCAGCTAGAAACGGGAGCCCGCCACATGCCGTTATGACCTCGACCATGCAGGAAAGGACAGCTGCTCTTGGTCAACGAGGACAACGTCTGGGCTGTGGCAGGCAGATGGTACCCAAGGGCTGCAGGATCCAGCCGGGACAAGGGCAGAGAGACACCCCTTTGCAAAACAATCCTTCGACCTCTCATTCCAGTCACCCAGGTTTTCCGCACTCGATCCCACACATGCCGACCTGCACTCGGATGATGGATGCATACAGTTTATTTTTTTCATATAACAAAAACAGAATTGGCAAGCTGTGGTTTATATCTTTTAGGAGAGCATTTTTATGACCAGAGTATAGAATATTAAATAGCAACAACAAGATCAGGGTTTCAAAGTTGGAACACTATGTTTGTTTGTTTTTTTTTTTTTCCGGTTAACTGTTTATCTTTCGAAGCCAGTACCTGAGCCGAAAGTCTTACGCATTAGGCCAAACAGATAGTATAGCATAGTAACTGCAGATAGGAATTGGGGGGGGTGGGGGGGGGTGTAGTGTATTTACATGATCCACCCCTGGTTCTGCCACTTAAGTGTACATTCTCGTTTACAGCCGTAAATAATGTACAGAAATATGTCCTAAAGGTAGACAGGGTACGAAACACAGACCCACAGGGAATGTATACATGAATGTAACCCGCCTGCACGCAGTTCCCGGGCCCTCCAGCTGAGGAGTGGTGACAGCCCCGTCCTGTCAATGGCACTGTCCCGCTCTGCAAGTGTTGCGTGGCTCGGGCTGACCTCCCGTGTGCCCTGACTATTTTTAGCATTCTTTTTTGTCGTGCGGATTGCGATCCGCCCCCCCCCCCCCCACTCCGAGCATGAAGACGGGATGAGGGAAGCCCACGTCCTAGTCTTCGCACATCCTCAGAATAGACTGGCCATTTTTGCAGGTCCTAAGCCGCGACCGTCTTCACGTTCCTGCGAGCTTGCGTTCCGCCGTCCTCGACGGCGCCACAGGGCCACGGTGGCCCCCGCAGGCATCGGCTGCTGCGTCTGGGTGCCGTCCTCTGCCCCTAGCGCAGTGTCCGGGGCAAGAAGGACTCCAGCGTGGTTTCGTTTCTGGTCACGTTGCTCGCTTCTCCCACGCCCTCTCTAGGATATCGACAGACTCATCCCTATTCTAACCTTACATCTCAGTAGCTCTTTCCGTTCTATTCCTGCACCGTTTCCTGTGTAGGAGGGGCTGTGCGGTTCGTGGGTTAGGAATCTGTACCTGTATCCGGAAAAGTCACCGCTTCAGATCCCGTGGCTGAGTAATTATATGACTGTTGGACCTTTAAGCCGGGCCCTTGATTCTCAAAACTGTTCCCGGAAAAATGACTGATCCTGGCACTCTGACCCTAAGTTTCACTTTCACCGTTATGTGTGTGAGTCTCATAGGAGCACAAGGTGGGATATGTGTATACGGAAGACTGCTGCTCCGCATGACTAAAAGCCAGTAGGACTGCCAGCCTCTTTCCTGCAGTAATTCCTAGAGCTGCCTGTTGTAGACCATCAGCCTGGACCCCAGGGGTCTTGCCTGGGTCTGAACTCCCGTCTCCTGCCTGGGATTTGTAAGACTTGGTAATCGGGTAACATAAAATCTCGGAGGATTGCAGGAAACATGGCCGCGGCTTTTAAACGGCCCCGGAGAGCTCTGTGTCGCTGGTGGTTTGATTTACGAATTCCGCCTGGGGAGATGGATTGTGTCTGGTGGGCCGTCGAGAGTGTCACACCGCATGCAGACAGTGCAATAAACGAAGACGGATGCCGGACTAGAGCTGAGGAACACGATCACAACCTAATCCCGCTTGTCATCGGCTGACGGATTACGCCGGCCCTGTTTTTCAGCGCCGAGTCGTCCCGGGTCAAGAGCCTGTTTGTGTGTGGACCTCCAAAATAGCCTGTTTTGGTTGTTAGATAGTTATCCTTACTGAATGAGTAAGCACAGGAATAGCAAGAGAAGCTAACCGAGTAACTGCGTTAACTATAGATGGAGGCAAGTTTAGATGAGACTATTACAGAAGTACATCAACAATATTCCAGTATTTATAATGCTAATGCATATATCACGATTATTTTTGATGTCTGTGAAGGACAATGCTTCAGTGTCAGAAGTGAATTATTTAGTGTTCCTAATATGTCCTGCTGAATAGAATTAGACTGTTTAGCCTGGAGATTTTTACCAGCTGGTGTGACGCTCTGTTAGTGTGTGGGATTCTAGCCAGCCGTGGATCTCAAAGCAGCAGGTATCTACAGCGTCTGGGAGTGTGCGGCACAGTGGTTTTTAACAATGTGTGTCGAGATGTGTACTTTGGACAGGGCTTCCGAGATCACTGCCGGCCCGTGTTGTTTGAGTGTGACGGGGATGTCGTGATGTCATCGAGCCTCCTAGTAATCCTAGTAGGCCGCGGTTTGAGTCTGAGCCATACAAGCCTTCCGCTTCGACTCCGTTTTCCCCGGGAAACGGATCTGCGTCAGCCAGGATACCATGGCTGGTCCCCACGCCAGCTCCGCCGACAGACCAGTCAGATGCCAGCTAGTCGTCAATGGTGACAGACACCGGTCTCCTCCAGCTGGTTCGCAGGACACAGTTGTAATGATAGTAAGCGACTTGACGAACAGCGCTTGCTGTTTGTCATATTAGGCATTAAATGTTATAGGCTGTGCCCCAGTCCTTCAGGTCTGGGGTCTGAGGAGGGTGCCTTCTGTGACCTTGTGTAGACGGCTGTCACCTTACAGAGTTGCGTCAGTGAGGGAAATATCTGTAAATGGCATGACTTTTATAGGCGTAAAATAAACGCTTGAGAAGCTGGGGTTGGTTGCAGAGAGACCGTATGAGAATAAAATGGAGATGCCTTGCTCCTGATTGGATCAATGCCATATTTTTAGTATGTCATGCTTCTGTTCCGCTGCATTTTATTAATCTTATTTATTATTAAGTAATCTTACCCTGTCTGGTTCTGGGATTCTATAGGTGTATGTTTTCTCTCTGCGTGTTTTGTACCTGATGATCTCTCCAGCAGTAGAGAGCCGTCATTCTGCAAAAGGTTGCAGATGCCTTAAGATCGATGTCGATGAAATATTGATGAGCGATAAATATTAAAACAAACACATAAATATTGATGCTGCACCTGAGAGAAGCGTTTTTTTTTTTTTACGGCAGGCTGTGGTAAGAGCTGAAGCTGCACTGAGCTGCAGTAAGTGGTGCTTTAAGGTCTCTGCTGACTTCACTGCTTCCCAGCTCACCTGTGCTTCTCTGGGTTCACTCTAGGGTGCCAGCCTTGACCCTGGAGTGTGCCTCTGTGGGGCTCCGCCCTGCCCTGGAAGTGCTTTAGGGCAGAGTTTCCCAGTGTGGTCCTGGGGCCACTCCCCCAGTCCACATTTTTGTTGCTACCGAAAGCTAGGAGAGAACAGGAACGTGGGCCGAGGACCGCGTTGGGAAACGCTGCTTCTGACACACCCCCTAAAGCACTCATTTTAGTTGGACAGATTTGTTTTGGTTATGGACATGGTAATGGCTACGGGGTGGCACCAGCTCTGAGCCCAAATACATTCGGTGATCCAATATTTTGCATATTGTTTGTTTGTTTGTGTGTGTGTGTTTGTGTGTGTGCACGCAGGTATGTTATCTTGCACTAAATCATGTTTCTCTCAAGAAGACACGTGATGCCTAGGTGCCTATTTTGGTGCACTCTCTGATACCGAGAGGCAGGTCCTTCACCCATCTGACACCCTTTTTAACCCATTGGCTTAAGCGTCAGCAGACTTACGCACACACA
The DNA here is from genome assembly GCA_026780845.1 of Petrocephalus sullivani. Taxonomy (NCBI): domain Eukaryota; kingdom Metazoa; phylum Chordata; class Actinopteri; order Osteoglossiformes; family Mormyridae; genus Petrocephalus; species Petrocephalus sullivani. The sequence continues at coordinate 31,771,952 of JAODKM010000039.1, forward strand.
CGCAGACTTACGCACACACCTGCACTCCTACTGTACCGGAGACGGCGTACCAGCCAAGGTCATCCCCTTAATTCAGGGGAGGCGTGAGGCTGCTGGGTGATTTCTAACAGGAACAGATGGCGCTGTGTGGTCCTGTGACCCAGCAGCTCAAGGCTGAGTTGGCAGTGTGCGGCAGGTGTACAAATTTGCACCTAGTGTCAGGTTTTAATGCTCAGTGCGCCGACTTGCGATCTGCGATCACGGTGACCCTGTACTGGATAAGTGGCAGGAAGATGGATGGATGGAGGGATGGATGGATGGATAAATTAAGGGATGGTGAGATGTATTAGCCTGACAATCTCTGTCTAATTGGTCAATCTGAAATGATAATGGATTATTGTTTTCCTTTTAATTAATTGAGTTAGCTTATAAAAGTGATTTAATTTAGTCATTCTTAAGTATGTCCAAATCGGCAACCACCAGCAAAAGTTGCTTTAAGGAACTTTTTATATTTAGATGTTCCTCCATTGGCTGACCAGATGTGGGTATCAGAGCTGATTGGAGATTGGATGTGGCAACACTCTCGCAGAGAAAACGCCAGGCGGACATGTTAATGCCTCAGTGCAGAGCCATCGCTGAGACGGTCGCTGGCCCTCAGCTCCATCCCTGCACCTGGCTCCTGGAGAATCAGACCGTTCTGAGGTCACTCCGCCTCACAGGGGTGTCACCGTAAGCGGGGTCCTCAACGACTCTCAAGCAGTGTGAAAACCCCCTCAGCCTGCCTCCTGCTGATGTCCTCCCCACACCCCCGAGCCCTGCCTTGGGTCTAGTTCCTACTTGGGTACCATTGCAAAGAGGTAACAAAAGCAGTTCGTTTCCTGACAATGCTCTGGGTCCCAGGGGCTGGGAGCTGCTGCCTGGTCTTGCTGACGGAGCTACACGTCGACAGAAAGTTTGGTGAAGCACATCAGCAACTTTGCAGCAGATAAATCATTTAGCATAAATAAATGATTAAGCACATTGATTAATTATGCTACCACTGCTTACAATATTTCTTACTTAATGTTTTATTTAGCATTCATTTACCTAGAAATAATTAAGTTTTTTTCCATCTTGTTACTAAAATCTTGGCAACAGCTGATGCCACCCCTCTGCGGTTTATATCTTATAGTTGACATTAGTTTCTTAGCTGCAAAAATTAGACCCACTCTCGCATTATTGAATATCTTGAAATGTTTTGTTCTAAATGTGTAGGTCATTGTTCCATTCTTGAAAGCCTAGGACTTTGCGACATGGCTTATCTCTGTCCACTAATTATCCAAAGTAATGAGTGATCGTAGTAGAACAAATTTGTGGAAGGATCGTTTCCCCCACAATGGACTAATGGATCAGACAAATTGTCTGAGGTGAATCCAAACATTAGTACCTGCTTATAATTAAAATGTAATATATGCCGTGTAACACCAGCAGAACAGTTTTTATTGTAATATCACAGACCATTTTTTTTCCTTTTCTTTTTTTCCCTCACTGCCTCTACTTTTGCTTTAAAACATATAAACCATTGTGTGTTATGAAACCCTGAACCCTGCATAGCTGGGCAAAATATCTCCTGCAGCTTTCAGCCTGTGTCCTGTACAGCAGCAGAAGGGCGGCCCCCGAAGGCTTCTCCCGCCCGGCGTGTGCTAAGCGGCGCCCCCCGCTGCAGACTCGGCCCGCTGTCCTCCTGCATCGATTAAGTCTGTTGAACATGGGTGACTTCTAATAACTGCTCGCCGGGTCACCCTCGCAGCGGCTCTCGGCCAGCACACGGGGTTAGATCTTCTCAGACATGCAATGTCTCATAGCGCGGAATCGGCCGGCTTCCAGGCCGGACGGCGTGATGCTGGGCCGGGCCGCCTGCCATTTATTGTGGGGATGATTGAAATGCGTAGGCCAGAGTGTTCAAGCAAACGCATTGTGTGTATTTTTATAGATTCTCGTAAAAATGCTTCAGGTTTTAAGTATTCTCTGTTTATATAAGCACAAATTATAATTTATTATTCTTGGCTTGTTCAGTGTGTGAGACAGGGAGGCTTGGAGTCTGCGAAGCAAGGCATAGTCAGATGGTAAACCCTCTCAGTTACCTGTGCCTAATTTAAAAGCACAAAAGTATATTCTTATAAATGAGCCAGTGCAGGCAGGGCCACCACAGACGGTGCAGACACGGTAGGGTGGGACCCAAGCTGCAGCCTGCAGTGTAGGGCTTTTGGAGATGTTCTTGCTATATTCCGGTCTCATCAGAAAAAGTCCTGAATGAAAAGCTACAGTCTGACTGATTAACTGGGTTCTGTAGCCATTGGGGCTGTTTTCAGAGGCTCTGTATAAGCTTGCATGAAGGTTTTCCAGGAAAGAAGAAGTAAACCGAGACGGGAATCTCTGACCCGCTTGCCAAAGTATTGCTTAATGTCCTCTGCAGCAACTGTTCTGTTCCTCTGCTTCTCCTCTGCTGTCGAATGGAATATCAGAACGGGTAGGTCACATGATGCTGGTACGGTAGGTCACATGACGCCAGTAGGAAGTACCGAGTATTTGTCAGCTTACTGTGTCGATGGTACTGCATGAAACGTTTGTCCCTGCGTTCTGAAATAGGACAGAGATCTTAACACATTGCTATACAGATCTGTACCATAATACATGCGCATGCGCACGCAGATCGGGCAGGGAGCGCAGATCGGGCAGGGAGCGCAGATCGGGCAGGAACGCAGATCGGGCAGGGAGCGCAGATCTGGCAGCCGCAACTAGTGATATTGACAGAGAGTGTTGAAAGATCCAAAGTGCGGTTGCACTTCACTAGAATCAATGCAGACAGTGCTCGCTGCCAAAAGTGCAACAGGCGATTTGCATGTAAAGGCATTAAAGGCTTTGCATTAAAATCATTTATGTTTGTATTACATTTCCATTATCAGAAATGTTTAAAACGTTGCTGTTTTTTTGTGAAATTTTATTTTGCATTTCACATTTAATGTAAGGTTATTAAATAATAATGCAAATTTGTTGCACTGTGATTTGTTATATAAAGCAATGTTAATTGTAATTAGATTTTTTTCTTCAAAACGTACCGATAATATCGTTGAAGCACCGGACCGATAAGCAGCACCGGAGTACTTCAGGCAGAATCTTTCAGTTTACTAAGTTTGCTGTGCCTCAGACTGCCACTTCCCTGAAACGAGGCTCTATGTCAGGCCCAGATTCCCTCCTGGGCTTCCCAGAATGCACCACGGTCGCCCCTGTTTCTGGGCCACCATGTGTGCGTAGAGACGGTGGAAATAACCTCGATGGTTTCTATGCCTGCATGTTATGTTTTTGGTGCCAGTTCTGCTTTCCATTCCCTCCCCCCCCTTTTGCGGTCACCTTGAATTCGCTGTCGCCTGGGCCTCTGCATCAGTGGAGGTTGTGTGATGTTATGCAGGGTGTTATAAAGCCTTGCTGAAGATGAGAGAAGTCGTACAACGGAAGCTAGTGGTGGCTAGTTTAGGTTCAGTAGCGTAAAAGCTCCTAAGTCTGTATGATTATTTGGGACAGAGTAGCGCTAATTGCTTAGTCACTTTTCAGTAAGAAAAGAGTCTGTCCATTATATAGCATTAATTTTCCCCTCTTTCTCAGAAACCACTGTTAGAAAGGTCCCAGCTGATGGCAGGTGAAGACTCATTCTGAGCCGGCTGATGTACGATCTATGGGATTGTGGGTCTCTGGAAGATGTATTGGCGACCTGAATTCAGGCTCTTGCGCAATGCCTGCAGTCGCAGTCTCTGTTTAGCCCTGGAACTGGGGATGCTACTGTAGCTGGCTACTCAGGAAGTGAAATCCATCAGTGCTTTGGAAGGACTGCTAGAAAAACTAATAACATTTCAAATGAACCTTAAGGGATGATTTTGAATCTCTGGTAGCACATAAGCCCAGTAGTACAGCGAGTCAGGGGGGGATGCATGTCAGCGAACAACGCCGTTTTAGTCCTTTATGGTTAGATGCGGTCTCCTTGTGAGAGAGATGCAAGCCCAATAAGGCAGAAGTGAACACTGCAGTCAGACTCTGGCAGGGACCCTGGTTTAAGTCACTACTGCCGTGCACTTGCAAGAAACTAATTAGCGCTGGGTTGTAGTAAGAAAATGATTCTGATTTTGGGAAGTAGTAGGTTATTGAAAGGATTGAAAAGGAAAGCCTGGAGGAATTGCCAGCATGTTTTTTCGAAAGCAGCCGGGGTCTCCAGCCCACCCAGCGTGGCGGGTGAAGTATGTGCTTAGCTTGTGCATTGTGGCTGCATCGGGTGTCTGGGCAATTAAAACCCGCATAATCTTAGTGTAAATGTTCAGAAATCTGCCCTCGCTGAGCTCCAGATGCATTTGATCAAGTGGAAGTCATTAAATTATCACCCCACCGCCTGCTAGCTTGTATACGCCAGTGAGCCTGTAATGGGTAGATATATGTAGAAATTGCCTGTAAGTGTATTTTACACGTTTCAGCTCCTAAATGAGTGCAGGAATAAAGGCTCTGTGGATGGAACCTCTCTGGTCCCTCGAGACCCCAGACTCTCCTGACACAGCATTCTTTGTCCTTTATTGCTGAAGGTGTTTTTAAGTGGATGGAGTCATTCTTCAGGAAGGCAGAGCTGTGTAGAGGACGCTTTCTCCCTGGAGTGCACTTGAGTGCCATGTTTTGGTAGATCTGTGGAGCAGGAGGAGTTCAATTAAGAGTGAGCACTCCTCCAGACTTCCTGGGAGTGTCGGCTGCATCCGGAACATGTTCTCCCCGCATATTATAGGCACTCAGTGGCTGCTTTGTTGGGTACAGCTTCCTGCTCCTCACATCAGAGACTCACGTGGCTGCAACTCAGCCAAACATTAGGAGGGGTAAGACGCATGATCTGAGTAATTCTGAATGTCGTGTAGTCGTTGGCTCAAGACTAATTGATTTCCGAATCTTAGAAACGGGCCATCCTCCTGGGATTTTCACTTCTTACGCTATCTAGGGCTTAGAGCGAATGGGCACATGAGGCAAAAAAGGAACCAGCCAGGTGCTCTTCTGTGGCTGAAAGCACTTTGTTAATGAGGGTTAGGGTTAGGGTTAGGGTTGGGGAGGTCAGAGAAGAATGGGTGGATTCGCTACGCCTGATGGCTTGGCCAAAAATGCAAAAATAACAGCTTGGTGCAAAAATAACACTGGTGTGCAGAAAGTCCTCTTTGAATGTGCAAATCTTTAACTGGTTCTGGACACAAATGTGTCCTAAGCAGGTAGACCCAATAAAATGGCCCCTGCGTGTGTGTAGAGGGTGACTAGGTTACAGTATATTGTACTGTGTGGTGTGTCTGTGGAAACCGATTATCAAAGATCTTGAAAATGGTCAAATGCTTTGTCGGATTTGACTGCAGACCAATTAAGACTCCGCCATGTCCTCTAGCTTATACATTGGTCCTTGTGGTGACTCTTGTTTCCGGCACTGTTGGAGTCCGGCTGCGTGTGGATTTTTGGGACTCTGCATTTCCTGTAAGTGATGTCATGGATTGGGGATTCAGTTATAGTAGAGTTTTCACAGCTTTCTGCTCCCCTGTGGTGCCTTGGCTATTGTTCTTATGTTACAGCGATTCAGCTAGATATGAAGGCTTTGATGCCCGTCTCATAAAAGTACAAATGTTGATTATTCTCCCTGCTAAGAGGCCAGTAGCACGGAGCTTGCCTGGTGGGAAACAAGATGCAAGATGCAGCAGAACCCTTTTATTGGAGAAGTTGAGACAATTCTGCCACTCACAGCAATAAGTGGTGAAAAGGCGAACTTGTTCTAGCTTATATACATGTATTATTTGAGGATAAATATAATCGAGTTGGGAGGTCCACAGGTGGACTCAAGCATGTTCATTGTGGGAGAATTGTCGTACTCTGTCAAAGGGCGCTTGAGATTTGATTCCTTTGCCTTCTTCTCCATGTCCTTCCTGACGGCTCCGGCTGAGGCTAGGAGGGGGTTGTGGGAGGGTGAGGGAGGCGTCAAGGAAGTTGAAACCTGAATCTGAGCTGCTGAACACATTATCCAGCTCCTTATGATTTCTTAGATGTTTCGTCCCCTTGTTTTCTGGTATTTTTGTTTTTACCAGGGTAGCCCTTGCTCCAATACAGTCGGTGGAGTGCTTGGGATGAGGCAGGGGGTGACACAGAGCTAGACTGAACAGCCTTCTCTGCTTTTCAGTAGGGGGCAGCACCCGGACGCAGCGCCCCTCTCAGTCTGCCTCAGCGTCCACCGAGGCAGGTCCATGAAGAGGCAGAGCCGCGGGACTCGGGCCCTGACAGACCACAGGCAGCCCCACGGCCAGAGCCCAGTGTGAGCCGGAAGGCGAGATTGCGGAGGAAGAAACAGCATCTTCGTCACCCGACCTGCAGGCATGGTAACGTGTGGAAGTAGGAGGGTCAGACCCTGCGTCCTTGGTGTGTTTGAGTGTAAAATGTGAATGTGTATGGATTATTCTGCGTTCGTGCGTGTGTGCACGCGTGCAGGCTCTCTCTCTCTCTCTCTGTCACACACACACACACACACACACACAGACACACTCACAGTAGGTGAGGCCGAGCCCAGCTGGTGGTAAAGCCCTGTGCCGACTCCCCAAAGGAGACTTTGCCTCTGATGGATGGTCCTGCCCTCTGAGCTGACAGTGCACACATGATTAAAGCGGGTGTGGGGGGGTGCTCGCCATTAATCTTCTCTAACGAGCACACTTCCCGTGTGCTGCAGACGGACGGGGCTGACCCCGACTCCCGTACGCACGCCCTTTTGCGGCTTTGCCCATCCATGACACCAGAGCATCCTGATGATTCTAGATGCCCGCGTCCCTAAAGTTTGCTCTAGTCACCTTTCTGGCCTTGGCCATTTGGCTTCCCGGTTCCCACTTTGCAGAGAAATCCTCTTCTACTCACATTTCAGTTTTCCGTTTGACCGTTATCCTGTGTCATGCAGAAAGACCAGCGACTGGGGTCAAGGCACCGTTGTATGGTTACGGGTGGTGATGAGTTACATTTACATTTATTTATGTAGCAGCTGATCCTTTCCAAAGCGAATTCAGTTTTTTTTTTAAGCCTGGAACGTTACTGCGGAGTTTAACTAGTTAACCAGCACAGCTGCACGCAGGCTAGTGGTGTGGCGCGGTAGGCTGATTTACGTCTGAGTTGCACGTCCGCCTATTAAGTGCGAGCCGCAGTTTCCAGGCTGCCTTGCATTGGATCATTCGTCACTGCAATATGGGCCACTGCGTTTGTCACAAACTGCATTTATGTGGCAACTGAATGAGTCTCAGTGATGAGGGAATTTTCGAAGAGTGCGACATCGTGGGGGAAAGTGAGGAATGTTGTCGGATAGACATAAGTCTGCCGCGCAGAACGTTAAAAAGCGGGAAGTTATTATCCGTTCCATCTATTTTCCATATCCGCTTATCCAGTAAGGGGTCGCGGTGAGGCCACTCTCGCAGTGCGGGCACACTGCAGGCGGGGTGGAGACGACAGTCCGCCTCACTGCATGATTTCGGACTGTGGGAGGAAACTGGAGGCTGTGGAGGAAACCTGCTCAGATTCAGGGAGGGAATGCAGTTTGTGTGAGTGATGTATGTATGTGGGACAGGGGTCTATGCTCCGTGGCTTATTTAGGCCATTTCTCCATCCACCCCCAACCCAGAGGTCCATCCGGTCTTTTGCAAACGACGACCGCCATGTCATGGCCAAGCATTCGGCCATCTACCCGTCGTCTGAGGTGCTGGAAGCGGTGCAGGCGCTGGTGTCCACCGTCGAGTGTGCCCTCAAGCAGGTCTCTGATTGGATGGACGGCCTGGACCGGGAGGACACCCCGTCCCTAGACTCTGGGGAGGGCAGCCCTACGTAAGGCCCTGTTGACGGTGTCTGGGATATCCTACCAGAGTCTCCCTTGCTTCAAGCCTGTAATTGGATGGGAAGGAATGAAGTCTGGCAAATGCGTACTGTGGAGTCTCAATAGGATCTGGCCCCACTTGGTCACAGTGGGTGGATTTTTAGTTCATAATTCCGCGATATGTAGCGTTAAACTCAGAAGAAGGAGAAAAATCATTGCTAATCAAGGTGCATGGGCTACCCAGTACTAGCTAGGAAGTCTGGCCCCTACGCCATTATATTTTGCTATAAACTGGCCTGACTTTGCCGGCCCTTAAGGACTGTCCTGCTGATTTACTCCATTAAGTGTTCCCTTCCCTTCTTTGACTGGAGACCAGGTAACTTGAAAGCAGTGTACCTGAAAAATGTCTCTTGTTCAAACAAAGACCTAATATGGTATTTTGCGGGTAATTTTTAATGTTAGATTGCCTGCATTTCTTCAGCTTTACTATCCATTTTTTTCTAGACAATCGTCATATTTTACAAGGCTGTTTCAGCACTGAGAGGAGATTTAATTTTAACTGGACAGCAGTGAATATTGTTTATGGCTGTAGCTCCTGTTGGCTTGCCGTTTTATGATACGTCTTACGAAACAGGGAGCAGAGCAGCAGGGTTCTCTGCGGGGTGACGCGGGTCGGTCTGCTGGCCAAGGGGCTTCTCATCAAGAACGACATAGACCTGGAGCTGGTGCTGATGTGTCGTCAGAAGCCCACAGAGAGCTTGCTGTGCAAGGTCTCTGACAACCTGCCCCTCCAGATCCAGGTTGGTGTCAGCAAACTTCAAGTTGTCTGTGACCTTGGTGCTCCCTAGCATTGTGTGTATGTGTATATATACTCATAACTTCCATGCAGATGGAGTATATTCTCTCCGGAGGCTGGATGTTTGTAAGCCCTGCCGTGCATTTCTTTGGCAGAGCCTGACAGAAGACCGGTATGAGGTGGACTGCAGCGTCCCGGAAGCTTGTGTTCGTGTGCACAGGTCCTGGGAACCTCACCTCACCCTGAAGGTCACTCTCACGTCAGCACACATGAGAGACAGTCAGCACCAGGATGAAGGTACTGCTTGTATCTTCTCCCTGAAGAGGCAGGAGGAGAAAGCTGGATACTAGGGTTCAAACCTATAGCTTGTATGTGGAAATCACATGCTAGAACTGTAATAAATCTGCACATGTTTTTAAGGTGTATTGGTGTAAACTTACAAATGCATATAGTGACATTATAGGCAGAGATTGGCCAGTGTGTTGGCCGGTTATATTTTTATTTACTATTACATAAAATGCATAACGACATAAAATGCATAACTTGCCCGGTTTGTGCAGAGCATTAAATGGGTCTGGTGCGTGGGGAGAGAGTCTGTGGGTGACCGGTGATTAAGACACCGTCCCTCCGCACACCGTGGCAGGAACCTCTCAGCCTGCCCGTCCTGTTTGTCCTCATCCTTCCAGCAGAGAACGTCGAGCTGGAGGATCCGCCTGACCTGCTGGATCAGCAGAGGTGCCTGCTCACTCTGGCAGCCCTGCGACACGCCAAATGGTTCCAGGTTGGATGGCTTCTCTTTGCCCCGCCGTTCCCGCGGCCCTGTCTCACCCGAGGGCCTGGCAGCTGGTGCTGAGGGTGCGGTGTGTGCTGCTCAGGATGCCCCTTTAGCAGTCACCCTTTCTGGGTAGATGGGTTTACAGTATGTGAAGGTTCATCAGCTCCTATTTAAGCTGCTTAACCTTCCATTGACCTTCAGATGTCTTTGAGGAAAGGTCGCATTTGTAGAATTAAAACTTCAAAGATCTGACATTAAATATGTATTTCTTATATATTTTTCACCTTTTGTACTGTTCTTCCTCTCACCTTCATCTTCAGCGAGCTGTGTGTTACAGAACCTACTGACGCTGTTAGGAAGAAGGTGTTTCACGTGCATTGGTCCAAGTAGACTTCATCTGTCATTTCACCTCTGTTCTGCTCTGTCTGGTTTTTCCCTCTCCAGGCCAGAGTCACTGGGCTGCAGTCTTGCCTTATTGTGCTCCGGGTTCTCCGAGACCTCTGCAACAGGGTCACCGCCTGGGAACCCCTGAAAGGATGGGTGGGTGGAGCCTGTGTGCTGCTGTCTCTGCTGCACGGAGATGCGGGCTCTGTTGCTGGAATGGCCAGAATAAACTGATGGCTCGTCGATTATGTTGCAGCCCCTGGAATTGATTTGTGAGAAAGCCATAGCCACGTGCATCCGGCCCCTGGGTGCTGGAGAGGCTTTGCGGAGAGTCATGGAGTGCGTGGCCTCCGGAATCCTCCTCCCGGGTACGTCCCAGGATAGAATGTGTGATGGCCCACATGTGTGTACTGCCTGCAGTGCATTGTGGGGGAAATGTAGCACACATAAGCTTTTTCTGGCTGGTGGCCAAAGTAGGACGTCATTTGAGACCTATTCGAGTGTCTCTTGAACTGATCTTTATGATCAAGTCTGCATTGATCTTGCATTTCTGGTACAACTTGGCACAGTCAGCTTCCACCTAGGCTTGGGCGATATGACGATATTATCGCGGCGATGTTGGCAGCCTTCACTAACGATGTCAACTTTAGTTTTGAAATGATAACCGTCAAACACGTGTTACACGCGTACTGAAGAAAACAAAGATGGCCGACCTGCTCATTAAGAAAAATGCTAGCTGGTTTTCCTGCTTATTATCAGCCCTTGCTGCTTGTAGCTAAAGCCATGTTCATACATGAACTCTGGACATTTTCCGGAGAATTATTCAAATCCAGACATTTTCCGGAGTTGCATTTACAACATTTAGAAATATTCCGGTTAGTCCGTGGGGTCGCACTGGATCAGTAGTGCCTGCAGCATGACAGGTACGCATGACTGTCATTCATTCGTAAAAACAAAACCGATTTTTTTCCAAATGAAAGCAATATGCTTCCGTAATATACCGGCACGAAGCAGCTACATATTCTTCCGTTTTTGCACCAGCGCCATGATAGAAACGTCATTAACACGCCCACTCGCTCGCGCTGAATTCTCCTGCTCCATTCACGCCTGAGGATCAATTGGAAATTATCCGGACTTTGTATTACGGATCTAGCAGGGTAAAGTCTGTTTTGGACATTTCTGTTCACATATACAGCCCCTCTAGGTAATGTCTGAAAAAGTACCAGGTGGCAATGCATGTCATAAAGGGGTTTAAGAAAGACCAGCGAAAATGCCCCTTTGTGGCCAAATCCTACAGTTTTTTCTTAATGAGTGACGCTTTTTAGAAGTTATATAGTGCCAGGGGTGATTATCATATCCCAGCATGCTCGCAGGCAATGTGTACGTAGCCCTTTATTCTGTTGTTGTTGTAAATAGTTACGTAATAGTATTTCCCTATTGTGGTGTGTATGCTACCTGTGTCATATGTGAACCCTGATTGATCCTCCTGTGTCCTTAGCTTTGTATAAATCCCTCACCGTGTGTGTACCTGACAGTCGGGCATCTGACTTCCTTGTGTTTCCAGCGTTGTAATTGGTTCAGGGCTTGTTCAGTTCCTGAATAGACGCTGTTAAGAACTCAATAAAAGTACTTTGTTTTTAATCATTTGTTACTTTTGTAGGTCTGCTCAGTATTGCAGTTGTGTGAATGATAATATTGTATATTGTGATATTATTAAAAGACATTGCGTTGCATTTGAAAACTGAATATCGCTCAACCCTACTGCCACCAATTACAGTTTGCATTGAGACTAAAATGTTGTACATTTGTGAACAATGGGTACTGAGAGCTGTTCTATGGCTGCCATTGGTTTGGCATGCTTTTCGTGTATACAGTATGCATTGAGAGTCAGTGATACTGAGTACCAAACTGCCAGATTAGATATACCAAATATTTGAGGATTAAGATTTTCAAAGCTTGATGTGAATTAGTATTGCTTTGTTGAGGTGTGTGCATTATATGTTTTAGTGTATGCTAAAGTACCCCTAGATGGCATAGCCTTTTCCTAGCCTGGATCACTGAAGTGATCAGTTTAGTTGATGAGTTTAAAAGTCGTCTGTGTATGTTTTGATGGACTTCCAAGGTGGACCGGGACTGCACGACCCCTGCGAGAAAGAGCCGACGGACGTGCTATCAGACATGACGGCCGAGCAGGCCGAAGCCCTCACCTGCAGTGCCCAGGTGAGGAGTGCTATGATTTGATGTTGCACAACAATGAACTATACCTGGGTTTAGGAGGCACGCAGAGGCTGTGTCCAAATTCGGAGGCTGCGTCCTTCCAAAGACGCATTTGTAGACCGATTACGTCACAGCGCCGCGACGAGGCTGTCCGAATTTGACGGCTCCTCCAAATGCAGCCCACAAATGCGTCCTACTTTTCCCTGTTTTTTAAGGATGGGTGTATCCGTCGCAGCCCACCGTATCCCAAGATGCAATGCGGGGCAAAGTCGCAATGAATCTTGGGCTTCACTAAAGAAAGGCGGTAGCGGCAGAAGTAGCAGAATACACTTTTAAATGTAGCTTTTCCCTCAGGATACGATGCGATTGGCTGCCGCTCGTGCTGGATCTGAAGGCTAAACTGTCCAATTTCACAGCCACTCTCATCCGGCCTTCGTGGTCTGGGTAGCATTCGAGGGACGCGGTGTACAGAGGCTGCGCCCTGGGTAGGACGCGGCCCCCGAATTTGGACACAGCCACAGTGTGGTGTGGTATTGAATGTTGAATCGACTGCTCAGCCCACTGGAATCTTAAGGTTGTCAGCAAGATGAAACATCCTCAGTCATGTAAATGAACTTACCAACAGTACAGCTGAAAGATATGAACAGCAATCAGTATGCGTGGATCCGAGTGACCTTCAGCTGAGGGTGTCGCTAAGTAAGTAAAATTAGAAGCACGCGATCACCCCGTGGAGATGCATCTACGCTACTGCATCTGTCTGAGAGTACCTTCGCTTACTTTCCCCCGCCGCTCTTCATCTGTATGTTTTCACAGCTGAGATCCTATCAGGCGGGGCGGGGCTGGTTGCCAAGTACACTCCATGTGCGCTCCCGGTAATTGTGCAGGGCTGTCTTGTTTACTGCAGGGATCCCATTTCTGCACGGCCCTCCAGCTTTGTTCTTGGTTGCACATGTGTTCACAAGAGAAAGGTGTGGTAGCTGTCAGCACCAGTTCCTACAGCAGTCTTTCCCATTTATACTTTCATTCAGCCGCTCAGGAAATACATTTGTCCATCCTACTGGAACAAGTCGGGTAAAATACCTTACCTATTTAGAGCAGGGCCCCCCCCCCCCCCGGGATTTCAGTCCGAAGTCCGAAGCCTAATTCCCAGGCTGATTGGCTCAATCTTTGCTAATTCCCAGCATGCCTTGCGACTGCTGGCCTTTGGGCGGATCCACAAGTTGCTGGAGATGGATCCGCTGCCCTCAAGCAGACCCTTGCAGAAGCACCTGGGTCTGGATAAAGAAGGTGATGTGAATAAATGAATGGACGGCCCTCACTGTGATAGGGATACAAGTGTGTGGGGTGGGGTGGGGTGGGGTGGGGTGGGGGGGGGGGGGGGGGAGTTGGGTTAATTACAGGGGGGGGGCAGAG
>JAODKM010000039.1:31785491-31795813 GCA_026780845.1 Petrocephalus sullivani
AGTTGTATAAATCACATTTGGGGACCAGAGTGAGGTAAAGCCTAAAACTACCTTACTTTTGGGGAAATTTTTTCAGGTCCCCATTTGGATAACCTCAATTTTATACAAAACTGTAAATGCAACCAAGAAACTAAAAATGCCAAAAGTCTTGTATTTGGGTTAGTTACTTATGGTTAAGGTTGGGGTTAAGGATGTCATAGGTTGACAGGATCAGGGTTATGCCCATAGGAATGAATGGAGTACCCCCATAATGAGTGTGTGTGTTTGGATTTGCATAGATACCTTACTTTTGGAGACATTTTTTCAGGTCCCCATTTGGATAACCTCAATTTTATAAAAAATCTGTGAATGCAATCAAAAATGCCAAAAATCTTGTATTCAAGGTTAAGGCTGGGTAGGTGTTAAGGGTGTTCTGATTGGGATTAGGGTTTTCCCCATGGAAATTAATGGATGGTCCCCATTTTAGATAGGTGTGTGTGGATGGACACATGCATCCACATGTGGCTTTCTGCATGTGCATGAGAATGCAGGCACACAAACACCCCTGCGGCACTAGTCATTAACTTGCAGCTTTTTCCTGTGTCCAGGACCAGGACTGAAGAGACCCCATGAGGATGGGTCCATGGACGACAGAGACCTTCTGAAGAAGATGAAGTGCAACCTTAGGAAGTGTAAGGAGCTTCTTGGCCTGGAGTGGGCTGCTGTGGCTCCTAATCCCAAGCCTGATCATGGGGTCAATGAAGCCCCAGAGATCCAAATGCCACGATGCTTCATCTATCTCTCCTAAAATCTGTAATCTTCGTAGTACTATATATAAAAATGGCTGCATCCAGCCATCTTCAATCCAATTATTGTTGTCAGGGTCACAGGATGATGATAATAATAATGTTAATAAATTTTAACTGAGATGTATTCAGGTAGAGGGTAAGAGAAAAACAGCCAGGTAGTTAATTTATTCTATTATCCTTGACCGTAAGGGTTTTGGCAAAACATTCTTTGTTTTTTGTGTTACTGTGTCCCAGATCTGTGAACAAAGCACTGCTGCACTAACATACCTGCAGTGGTTGCCACGTTTCAGTTTGATGCACTGCGCTGTACTAACACACTTGCTTTTCCATTTTTCTGCATCTGCTTTGCATGCTAATTGCTCCCTAGCAATAATATCTGTAATGGCAGATTATTTATTGAGGTGGTTTTTGTGGGTCTCTGGGCGTTGCTGGCTTGCCTGGGGTCCTTGGGCAGCCCATGCAGCATGCTTCTGATGAGCTCGGTCTTAATTATGTGCAATGATGACATTTAGTAAGCAGCGATCTGCCATTATCCTGACACCGGCTTTAATGAGCCTTTTTGTAAAATGGAATTGCTGAAAGGCAGTTTGTCGTAGTCAAGGACTGGATGAATATGAAGGAAACTGTGTTTGACCGATATTCAGCTAACCCTTCTTCCAGGCCTACTCACGATTGGGTTTGTGTCTTGCTATCCAGTTCTTGACAATAAAGCAATAGACACCAACCAGCCAATGAACGCCCTCATGCGCCTGAACCAAATTCAGCCCGGCCTGCAGTACAAGCTGCTCTCCCAGTCCGGCCCGGTCCACGCCCCAGTCTTCACCATGTCCGTCGACGTGGACGGCACAGTCTACGAAGCCTCAGGGTCCTCCAAGAAAGTGGCAAAGCTGCGCGTGGCAGTGAAGGTACTTATGTGTTAAAATGGAACTGAAATGTCTCTTGGACCTTCAAAGTAGATTGCATTGTCCTCACTGGTCTTGAAGGAGGTTAAATGTTCATTACGGACTTCAGAATGGTGCTCTGCAGACTGATGCCACTTGAATATGCATTGATGATAAAATCTAAAACACACCTTTTAAAATCAATTTTAGCAAAGATTTAGTAATCTCAGATCCTGCTCCGTACTGGATTTGTGGCCCATTCGGGTCAGAGAGATGCTTTAATTTCCCAGGATTTCCCCCTCGCTTTATAATCCAGCTGTCCTCTAATCCAACATGTAGTGTTGGGTGAGACCACAGCAGACCTGATTTCTGTATAGCAGTCCTCAAGCAGCACCCAGCTGTGATGTCACTGAGGTGTCTGTGGTTATTTTTCTGGCTTTCAAGATATGAATTGAGATGATTTTCACTGGCACAAACTGTTCAGGTTCTGCAGGCAATGGGATACCCAGCCGGCTTTGCTACAGACCTGGACCCCCTGAGTGCCGATGAAAAGTCGGACGGTGAGGGCAAGGCCGATGCCACGTGCCCCTACTCAAGCAATAACCGCCCTGGCACCATCACAGACGGCTCGAACACGCTGGAGGTGACCGAACACGGCCCCCGCTCGGGATAAGCAGACTGCGCCATGCACGCATGACCTTTAGCAACACACCGCTCCTGACCGCTCGCTCAGCTTTGCATCAAGTCCCCGTGAGGCGTGCCCGAATCTCACGGATCGACTAGGGAAATGCAAATGCCTTATTACCAGTTTTTTTTCTGAGGGATTTTTTTGTTTGCATAGATATAATCCTAGAATTAGACTGACTTTGACAGTGTGAATTGTATATACATTTCCAGCCGTACCTAGGGGAGCTTAATCTTCAGACAAACGGCAGTTCTGGCTCACAGGCCCCCGCAGTCGCTCCGAATGAGAACGACATTGTTGATGAAACCATCACATAGAGGGCCAATTATTTTGTCGTTCCTTTGCATCAAGAACTTAATGGAAGTTCTTTTTGTACAAATTTTTTTTTCAACTATATAATTGACTACTACTGTGTTGGGTAAACAGGCTATTGAAATGACTGTTATGGTCTGCATAGTGATTTGTATTTAGAGCCTTTTTTTGCAGTAAATATGGGAAAGCAAAGTTTATGATTTTTTTTTCCTTGCAGGCTGACATTATGTAATATTTGATGTTTTCATCTCTGTGTTAAGTCTTTGCTTTTTTAGACGGCCTTCTTTGGTAACTGTTCTAACAGTCCCAGCTCACCTCTTTCCTCACATCCTCTAAATCGTTCTTCAGAAGCACAGTTAACTGTACTGCATGTACACCGGGACGCGGGCCATCCTCAACACGCACGCCTGCTCTGTTGCTGGCAGGTCCGATCTCAGGGTCCCATCCTGACATCCAGCGGGAAGAACCCCATCATGGAGCTGAACGAGAAGCGCCGAGGACTGAAGTACGACTTGATATCGGAAAGCGGTGGCAGCCATGATAAGCGCTTTGTCATGGAGGTGAGTCACACTAAGCTGGGCGAGCGCAGATGGACCGTCCCTGCAGTGTGGACATGTAACTGCTGCATACTTTGCACCTATATATACAGTGCCTTGAACCCCCCCCTCCTTAAAATGATCAGATTTGCCCAAATTACAAATGATGCATACACTTATTCATCCTGAAACTCGTAGTCTCTCAGTAAAATTGCTAAGTTGGAATCAATTGTCAGCAAATCTTTTCAAGAAAATCAAAAACTGAAAAAAAGTACTTAACCCCAGCACTGTAGTATTTGCTGTAGTAACAGCTTTAAGTATTTTGGGGTAAATTAACTACTTGCTTTACACTCTTCGGGAGCTATTTTTGCCCAGTCGTCATGGCAGACTTGCTCCAGGCCCTTTGGGTTGGTTGGATATCGCTCGTTGACTGAAATTTTGAATGAAAGCCACAGGTTTTCTAAGGGATTTAGACCAGGACTTTAACTGGCCCCTTCAGAACATTCAACAATTTTTAATCACTCTCTGTATTGCTCTGGCCTTGTGCTTAGGATCATTGTCCTGCTGAAAGATGAACCTTTTCCCAAGCTTCAGTTTTTTTTGCAGATTGAAGCAGGTTTTCTTGTAATATCTCCCACATTTTGCTCCATCCATCCTGCCTTCGATTTTGACAAATCGCTCAGTTCTGGAAGATGGAAAGCATTCCGCAGCCCGATGCTGCTGCCACCACCACACCTCAGTGTAGGGATGATGTTCACTGAGGCATGGCCCCTAAGGCGTTTGCCTGAAATAGTGATTCGAATTTTGGCCAAAAATCTCTGTCTTGGGCTCATTATCCCATGAAATCTTGCCCGATGTTTCAGCTGGGTCATTTTCATGCTTTTCAGTAAACTCTAAGCGTGCTTTCATATACTTCTTCTGACTGAGGTCTTCATTTTAGCCACCCTCCCACACAGGCAGGCCGTTTGCACTGCTCCAGTATGCAGTATGGACCGCTGTGGTATCCAGTATGCTCTGACTGGTGCATCTTCTCGCCACTCTCAGCTACTGAACGCTGTAGCTCCTTCAGAGCGACCGTTGGCCTCATTTTGGCTTCTCTCCCCAGTCTCCACTTTGTGCCGAGTTTTGAGGGATGACACTTTTGGAGTAGCTTCCACTATCTTAGTATTGATGGAACAGTGCTTGGATGTCCAACCTCGTGGATATATTTTGTACCTTAGTCAAAATGTATGCAGTTCAATTAGTTTATCTCTAACATTCTTATACTGCTTGAGTCCTGAGTGTTTTCACTCCTTTCCTTTAAACGGACAGTATAGCCAATGATCGTGAAACAGAGGGCAGAGGCGGGGTTATTCACAGGTTAAGACCAGTTGTAAGACTGTTGTGTCCCTGGCAAGGCAGTGTTTTCTATCTGTGTCTTTACTCGTTCATCTGGAGCTTCCAGAGCATAGGGGCTGAATACTTATGCAAGCCACAATTTTCAGTTTTTGGTTTTCTATAAAAGATTTGCTGGCAAATAATTGATTTTGACTTTGAATACTTACTGTATTGGGACACCTACCTTTATGCACACATGAACTTTAATGACATCCCATTCTTAATACATAGGCTTTAATATGGAGTTGGCCCACCCTTTGCAGCTATAACAGCTTCAGGTTCACAAGTTTAGGAGTGTGTTTATGGGAATTTTTGACCATTCTTCCAGGAGAGCATTTGTGAGGTCAGGCACTGATGTTGGACAAGAAGGCCTGGCCCGCAGTCTCCGGTCTAATTCATCCCAAAGATGTTCTATCAGGTTGAGGTCAGGGCTCTGTGCAGGCCAGTCAAGTTCCTCCACACCAAACTTGCTCATCCATGTCTTTATAAACTTTGCTTTGTGCACTGGTGTGCAGTCATGTTGGAACAGGAAGGGGCCATCCCCAGACTGCTTCCACAAAGTTGGGAGCATGAAATTGTCCAGAATGGCTTTGTATGTTGAAACATTAAGAGTTCTGTTCACTGGAACTAAGGGACCAAGCCCAACTCCTGAAAAATAACCCCACACCATAATCCCCCCTCCACCAAAATTTACACTTGGCACAGTGCAGTCAGGCAAGTACCATTCTCCTGGAAACCACAAAACCCAGACTCGCCCATCGGATTGCCAGACAGAGAACCGTGATTCATCACTCCAGAGGACATGTCTCCACTGCTCTAGAGTCCAGTGGCGGTGCATCCGACACTTTGCATTGCACTTAGTGATGTAAGACTTGGATGCAGCTGCTTGGCCATGGAAATCCATTCCATGAAGCTCTCTACGCACTGTTCTTGTGGTAATCTGAAGGCCACACGAAGTTTGGAGGTCTGTAGCTATTAATTTTGCAGGAAGTTGGCGACTTCTGCACACTGTGCACCTTAGCATGCGCTGTCCCCACTCTGTGATTTTTCATGGCCTACCACTTCATGGCTGAGTTGCTCTTGTTCCCAGTTGTTTCCACTTTGTTATAATACCACTAACCGTTGACCATGGAATATTTGGTACTGAGGAAATTTCACGAATGGGATTCTACCTGTGCAATTCCATCGCAGTACCACGCTTGAATTCACTGAGCTTCTGAAAGCACCCTATTCTTTCACAAATGTTCGTAGACGCAGTCTGCATGCCTAGGTGCTTGAATTTATACATCTCTGGCCATGGAAGTGATTGTAACACCTGAATTCAATGATTTGGAGGGGTGTCCCAATACTTTTGGCAATATAATGTATGTTATATAGAAGATTATGAAGGCTACATATGCATAGGTGTGTATGTTAGTGTGTTAGTGTCTGCCGGCTCAGTTTACACTTTTACACTCTGATACCCTGTTCCCCCCTCTCAGGTGGAGGTGGACGGGCAGAAGTTCAGAGGAGCTGGGCCTAATAAGAAGGTGGCGAAGGCCAGCGCTGCCCTGGCCGCCCTGGAGAAGCTCTTCTCGGGGCCCAACGCGCTCGCCAGCAGGAAGAAGAAGCTGCTCCCACAGGTGTGTCACTCGCTAAACCCCCCCAGGATCCTTAACCCCCCCCCTCAAAGGAAGGCAGTCTGGACCTCAGAGTCATGGATTGTTATGCTTTTCAAAGTAGCTCTTTATTAACATAATTTCCTGTGTGGAAAGTGAACTCTCCTTGTTTCCCAGCTGTCAGTCAGGTTCTAATTAATATCTATATCAAATCCTTTGGGGATGTGCCTCAGGACCAAAGTTGGCCACTTCAGCATTCTCAGTTGAGTGCATTGTTTAATGAACAGGAATAGACGACTGTATTCAAGAAAAAGTCTAGATCGTGTTACAACCTTTAACCTGTGTTCTGGTCAGCATAAATTTCTCAGAAGCTACTACACGTACAGGAAGGAACGTGTCCTGTTCCTGAGTGATTGGGCATTACCATAATTCCATGCAGAAGCCAAACCGCTAACATCCTCCAGTGAAGGAATATTCATAAGCACCTGTCTGCTGTGAACGCTGGCCTGCATGAACGGGGGGAGCATTCTGTCCCAAGAGCGTTAAGCTGAACACTGAGGCGGGCCTTTGCTGCAGACGCCCCCGGTACTCGGCTGACCCGTCACGCATTTGGGGTGTGTGTGTGCCCTAGGCAAAAGGGACCCCCGTTTCCACAATAATGTCTGCTGCTGCCCAAGCGAGCCGGGGCCAGGCGAGGGGGGCGCTAACGAGGGGCGCATTGCTGGGCACGGCCACGGCCCCGGGATACATTGCGGCAGGTACGTCTGCGTCTGCGTCTGCTCCGCCGATTACATCACGTAGCTGCAGGGAGGTGCTTTTTGCTTATGGTCCCAGGGGGAAGCCGGGTTTTACAGAAAGGTAGCTTAATTAGCAAAAAACTTAAGGCAGTGTTTCTCAATCTGCTCCTCGGGGACCCACGGACAGTCCACGCTTTTGCTCCCTCCCAGCTCGGTAGCAAAAATTTGGACTGTCTGGCAGGGAGCTTGGAGGGAGCAAAAACATGGACTGACTGTGGGTCCCGAGAACCGGATTGGGAAACACTGATATTAGGTATCGTGTGTAAGTTAGAACAGCAGTAATATGTCCCCCTGTGTTCCTGCAGCCTACGGAGCTCCGTACGGATACAGCAGTGCCCCTGCAGTGGCGGCTCCTGCATACGGTAAGTACACACCCCGCTTTCCCCTTTCACCTCTATGCACACTCTACAGCACAGTTTCCCATTCCGGTCCTCGGGGACCCGCAGCCGGTCCACGTTTTTGCTTCCTCCCAGCTCTCAGTAGGACTGTCTGGCATTGAAACGCTGCCCTACGGGTCCATCCATATTCAGCCACACAAACTAGGGGGGAACAAAACCTTGCCAGAAGTAACATTGAGATTCTGCCCATTTCTGTGCTAGGATTTAATTTTAAAGAGGCAAAATTCCGCTGCGGTTCTGCTGGATGGTTTGTGAGGTACATTTTCGAGTCGTATCGATCTCTGTCGTTGAGTGTAAGGTGCATGTCGGAGCACTGCAGTTTGCATCAGATAATCGCCCTGTCCCTCTCATTCTCCTCCCCCGTTCTGTCATGCTGTTCTTTTCCGGCCCTCGATTTCATACCCTCAGCAAGTTCCGCACCTCAGACACTCAGACGGATGGACCTTCTCCCTGGGGACTGTAGCCTGCTCACTTCTCTGGCTTCCCCCCCCCACAGGTCTGCCCAAA
The DNA here is from genome assembly GCA_026780845.1 of Petrocephalus sullivani. NCBI lineage: Eukaryota > Metazoa > Chordata > Actinopteri > Osteoglossiformes > Mormyridae > Petrocephalus > Petrocephalus sullivani. The sequence continues at coordinate 31,793,371 of JAODKM010000039.1, forward strand.
GGAATGCTCCTGCTCCCCGTGGTGAAAGTGCCCACTTACCCCGTACCCCACTATTCATTCTTTTAGTGGGGGGGGCTCGCCACAAGACAGTCTCAAGGCTCAAGACTTTTGTCGTCTTTGTTTTTATTTTTTAAGGAAATATATTTTGTTTCCAGCCTTGCGCTGGAGACTCCGGCCACAGACCTTGTAAATCGAATTGACTGATTTCATGTTTTTTTTTTTTTTTTAAACACTTCCCTTGAAGATTTACCAGCGGAGCAGCTGATTCCACTTGGGTACTTGAAGGATTGTACTGTGAAATGTTACCTCGGACTTTGAGTGTACGTGAAACCAGCTCTGTATTTTATTCTTTTTGTTGTGCTGGGGGGCGGGAGAGGGGTGGGCTTACAAGCCGTGTAACTTGGCAGGAACAGACTGCAATGCTGTATAGAGTCACATGTATGAAGATGGGATGTATACACCAGGACTAAATAATGCCGTCTCTCTTTGAATTTACTGTTTGGTTTCTAAGTTATGGCCCATAGCTAAATGTACTGACACACTATTAAGAATGTGCATAGCTTACGGTGGCCTAAAGGATTTGTGGTGCTTTGTACATTAAGTGGAGGGTTGCGTACAACGGTTGGTGCTGGTGTGTACACAAGCTATCAATAAAGGTTTCTGAAACCTTGTCGTGTGGCCCTCAGTATTATATTTTTGTTATAACACCCTCTCCTCGTTTAGCGACCCAGCTCTGTTCCGATGACCAGGTCGCTAAGTGAAAATCATGGTGGCCTAGGTGTGACCGTGACCGTGCTTCACGCCAGTTTTTCGTACAGCTGTGCCAGTGTTACTCTGACTCAGGCATGCGTGTTGTCAGGCATGCAGGATTGGCCGTAAAAGCACACATTAGTCGGAAACAAATTATTTTGTGAATGTCGCATTTGTGAATGGTCTCTGAACAAGGAGAGGGTGTGTAATGGGGTGTGCATGTTTCCAGTGTGTGACTGTGTGTGTCACAGTGTATCCCGTGATGGACTGGCATCCCTTCTAGGGTGTTACCCCAGCCAGCCTGTACTGCCTAGGATATGCTGCAGAAATACTGTGACCTTGCAGTATGGATGGACATTGTGAATTGTTATATATACACTATATATAGTGTTATTGTTGTTTTTTATATTAACTCCCCATGACCCTGAATTGAATAGGCAGTTGAGGATGGATGGATGAATCCATCTCAGTTAAATCATAAGATTTGCCTTGCGGCGCCCTACTGCTTTAGTGTCTTCAGTGCTTTTCATGCTTTTAGCTGACGGCTAAAAATGACGATGAAACCGTCTTTCACTCTCCAAGTGTCACTGAGTGGTTTCACAACAGGTCCCCGCTGCCCCTGTCAGCCACCCAGTGTCTCAGTCCGAGGTTCTGATGCTTCACTGAAGCAGAATGGGCTACACTGTGCGACCGTGAGGGACGTGCAAGGTGCAAATAAGAGGAACATTCCGGGGCCACTTCCTAAAAAGAGCGCAGCAGTGTCTTTAACCCCAGAAACGTGAATGGAATTTGTTGGATGGATTGGCGTGGACTTTGACGAGCGAGATCTTTCCTATGATGGAGATGTGAAGTGAGGTGAGGACAGTGCATGGCAGAGGCTGACTCTGCTCAGGGTTTTGTCCCTGATCTAAGTTAAGCGGCAGGGACCTTGCTGCTTGTTTAGTTGCCCCAGAGCCAAACGTTATGTATGGATAGTGCCAGGCTGGGAGTTCTGTGGAGCTCGTATGGGTTCAGAAAACCTGTGTGTCCAGCAAAGGGTCTCCTGCCCTATGCCTTCTGGGAAAGGTCCCATTTCGTAGAATCCCACATTGGTTTGTCAGTTTTTCTTGTATAGTTAAGAATGTTCCTTGAACTTCCAGGATGTGCTGTGAATGGCCTTCCCACAATGCAATGCCTGATACCATATGCCATAATTAAAAGTTCTTTGGATTCAGGGATTCAAAAAATGAAATGTGTCGCGGGGCTGCCTTGATGTGAGTCTGGAGACTGGAATTTATGGAATATATGAGAGTATGATGGAGGCTGAGGGGAAACTTGTATGTTACATGTGGCACAGGAACTGGCAAAGTGCCTTTTGTTTTCCTTATGTTGTTCATACATGTGCCAATGTCATGCACTAGCATGACCTTAATGCTGAGCAGTAGTTTGATCCATAATGTGGAATCTAAAATGTAACCGCAGTTTAAGTTTATATAAATGATCTGTCTAATCTATCTGCACATACAGATTTACACTCAGTACAAGACAATGTACAAGCACAAGACAACTATGATTAACATTCAGTTATAACATTTATTATATGTGTAATATGTATGTGTAAGTATTCCCATTGCTGGTACTGTCACGCCGGGAGCGGGATTTACGACCCATTGAGGCAGCCGTGGGGTGAAACCCTTCGAAAGGGCGTTTATTA
>JAODKM010000039.1:31798572-31811454 GCA_026780845.1 Petrocephalus sullivani
CATGTCACTATTTCTGGCCTCCTTTCATTGAATATGTAGGAGCTTTCATGTGTATGCATGAGCCATTCACACTTGGCTGCTCCTCTCTCCCCCCCCTCCCTCCTTGTGTCCACCCCCCCCCCCCCCCCCCCCCCCTCAGCAGAAAAATGGCTGTTATCGCTACTCCTAGACAGGAAACCAGACTATTACTGAAGATGTCCAGGAAAGGCCTTCGTTTCAGTCACCTAAACCAAATCCACCACGAAAGTGTCTTCATACGCTGTAACTACACTGACACCGTCTTTGGCTTGCTTACTTTATAGCCGTGCTTTATGACTTGTCAGTGATCGACCGTAATTCCTTGTTTATTGTATGTGCCTGGCCTTTTTACACATTAACATAAACTCATGCACCTCCCAGCCACTTCTCCATTTTCCAACATTTTCATATATTTCTTTTCTAAGGAGTACCACCAAAGGTATTCTAGTAAGCAACTCCGGGGTGTTCCACAAAGCAGGATTTCTTGCTTAGCTAGATAACTTGTTGGATTTAAGGTAGTCTGGGCTAAATGGACTCTGTTTTCATTCACTTACATTTAGCTCAGACTTAAATCCAAACAGTTATCCGGCTAGGCAAAAAAATCCTGCTTTGTGGAACACCCTCTCCCCCCCCAAGTTTCTGCACAAGAAACCAGTACCGTTTTGGTCACATGCTCTGGTGTTTCCAGACGTGCAGCCAAGATGCAGAGGTGTTCAAAGTCTCACAGGCAGGCCGGGATGCATCTGCTGTGGCTTTACTGAGCTGCCATGGGCAGCAAGTCCCAACACTATCACAGACGTGTGACAGGAAGCTATGACGGTTACTCCTGTGCGGGATACTCAAAGCCTCCAAGCATTCATGGGCCAGACATACTGTATATGGGAGCTTTTCAATCATCCGTTAGACTTTGAAATGCCCTCCCCAGGAAAGAGCACTTTGCCTTTCTTCTAATTATAGAATAAAAGGCAAACAAGCATACATGTCAAATACGTGAATAATTGTATTCAGGTTTATGTGCTAAGATAAGTATTATAAACCTGGCCCTAATTATTTATAAAAAGGCATAGTACATTTTAGTCGTGTGTATTATGCATTATGAATGCTCTATGAAAGCCTTCTCTATAATGCACTATAAACACCTTCATAATGCAGCACAAAGCATCCTTAATACTTATACTGACCCTTATAATGCATAAGGTGTTTATAGTGCATTATAGACGAGACCTTCACAGAACATTGATAATACACAAGAAACACGGCTATAATGTGTTATGCCTTTTTGTAAAAATTTATAGGCATGTTAATAATAATACTTTATAAATGTGTTTCAATGACTTACAAGAAGTGTTTTTAGCTTTATGACTGTGAGCTTTATAGAAAGTGTCACCGTTATTTTTAAAAACAACCTTCAAATATTTTGATAATGCCTTTTTTGTCAGTCAGCAATCAGTCTTGTGGGAGATTAATGTGTGTAATACCATCACCTTGGTTCTGCCTCCCGGAATGGCAAAGTTAGGGCATTGCCAAAGCTGTGTCGAACTGGACCGGGCCCAGAATGTGCAAGAAGCGGAATACAGGAAGTGGAGTAGGAGAGAGGCAAGCCGCAACCTTATGCAACCCTGGTGCAGAGTTGCTCTCTGGATGCAGAGCTGCATGACAAGGAGCTAAGAGCACTTGAGGTGGAGGAGAAGTTTGAGACAAAGCAGAGGAAAACATTCTTTTGATATTGGAAACTGAATCGCTGTCCCCGTGTCCTCGGGGACGAGAGAGGCCAAGGGCTGGTGGTATATCTGCATGGCTTAATGTGTTTTGTCCAGTTCGGGTTAGGTCTAGGTTTAGGATTAGGGTTTTGATGACCTCCATGTGCCACCTGCTGAGCTTGCGGATGTTACGGAATCCACTGGAGAACATGGATCAGACACCAAGGGTAGCTGTACAACCAGAAACCGGATGGCTTATGTGGAGCAGATATGAGTTCATCAGATGGGGTAGTCAAAAGACTGCTAACCTAGTAACCTGTAGTTTTATTTAATAAAATGATAAAAATTCCAAACAATAATATACCATCCATTTATGACCTTTACTGTAAACACTGCAATGTACCCTTTACATATTTCTAGCACAAGTTCAAATACAGCTAGCAATTAACCTGTATTTGGTGAGCTATGCGCTCACATTCACTTCCAAGAAAATATTCGTTTTCTGCTCAGAAATGACGTTTAATGCTGCTTCCCTCCTCAGCTATGGCCAGTAAGAGCCAATGAGGTATGTAAGGCCGTGCTGTAGGTGAGCTTATGATTGGCTGGAAACCTAAACTGAGACTGAATGTAAATGTATACGCCTACAGTAAACAGGACCAGGAGGCTCGAAGGAGCAAACAAGATGGTTATTGAGTCGATTAGGGATAGATTCAAATAGGTTACTTAAGGAGAGCAGTGACTAGGTTGTGACTGATATACACCATCTGCTGGTGTAGTGTATAGCATACTTGTGCAGTGATTTTGTGTATGCAGCTATTGGATTTTGGAGATAAGATTTGTAGCTAAGGTACACTGTTGAGAGATTTAGACTATGAAAGAGTAATATATATTTTTCTGGTGGTTTTTGGCTTACTCATTTGCACTAGTTAGCCTAAATAATAGGCTTTTTTGACATATCAGAACGCAAGTGTTTCATATCTATATTATGCAGACAGTACGTGCCAATGAATCAGAATCATAACGAATCTTTTAGGCGAATTGAATCAAGCGAACTGTGTCCCAAAAAAGTCACTTCGCCCATCCATGTTGGTAATTCCAATTCTCTTTTTAAGTTGATATGGCGCCCTCTAGCTGTAGAGGCCGCGGATGCGGATGTTACTAACCTAAACATCTTAAATCGCTCAAAATATGTACATTGCACTAGTAGTTAGTAGTTGCTGATATTTTGGGGCTTTGTCGTGTAAAAAAACGCGTGAGTCCAAGGCAGAAGCTGTGCCATTAAAAGCACCCCAAATTGCTTATTTTAACTGGGGTAGAAATGGACAATGATCCCTATAAATCCTGAGAATGTCCTGTGTATAAACATGTGCATACATTTGTTACTATTTTCCTTAAATGCTATGTTGCCTACTGTCACTTTTGCAAGTTGCGTTCATTTTTATTGTCACATTATGAATGTGGAGGATGCAGCGAACTGTGTGACATTCATACCCTGTGTCTGTCCTCATTTCCAAATGAAAGGGTGGGTACGTTTGCAGATTCTCCAGAGAGGAATGCACAGTTCTTCAGAAGACTGTGCACTCAAGGTTGTAGAAAAGTCAGATACATAATTTTCTGGCTTAATTAAAATAAATCACGTTTTCTTCGGACTGAGAAGAGATCAGGAGGTTTGGTGTAATGATGATCAGATTTTCGGATTTTACTTGGAAAATCTTGATGCATTACTAGTTTATTTTCCAGCACTTAATGGATATTTATATTTTGTGGATATTTAGTGTGGTATGTGTGCACTGGGGTATATGTATGCAAAAGGCAAAAAAACAACAAAGTAAAAAAAAAATCATTTATATTTGAAAATGAATAGGATGCCCTTTGTATGAAGCTGGAGACTTGGCATGCTGGGTAAGTGTATATGAAAGATGTGGTTATGATGATCAACCAGCTATGAAGAACTTAGGTGACATCCTGCAGACGTGTTTTGCTCCCCATCCATCAATACAGATGGGTTCTGAGGGAAAAAAAAAAGATCCCAGGGATGTTTTCCCTAATTTGCTTCTAAGATCACACTAGTAAAGAGACTCAAAGCCTGCAATTGATGCTTTAAGACAAACATGCTACCACTAGTGCTGTCAATCTGCATTAGATGGCCGCCAAGCAAAGTGGTCGAGACCTCAGCTCGGTCTCCGTGGATATCCCACACTGAGACAGAACACGGCAAGGAACAACTCTGCCTCCTGCTGGGTGGAAGAGGAATACGTCGATCAAAATTCCTTTAAAACGTGCCCTTGTCCCATACCGTTAAATAATTGATTGCCTGCTGGGAAGGAAGGTTTCTTGTAAGACAGCATGACCAGAGGCTAGTATTTCCCCCTAATGCTACTACTGTTAAATTGTTTACTCAGACTGTGTGGCTATCAGGTGATCGAAAGAGCCATGGGTGACTTCCCATTAGGCAAGTCAGCATCGGTGTCAGGTCTCAAGTGTCACGGTTTTAGCCCATGTTGCCATCTGACGGGTTGTCATGCAGCTAAACCAAACAAAGACAAAATGACGACGCGCTGCAGCGCCGCCGGGACAGACCCTCCACCCGGTCCGCAAGTTTCACAAAATGTACGGCGTTAATAAATAATATTAATAATAATTCCATGTATAATAATAATCATCCATGTATGAGTCAGAGCTGTGGCGAAGCTGTGTGCAGGCTGTGGATCACACTGGGAATGATAAAGGAGTGATACAGAAAATTTATGCAACAGCACTCCGTAAAAAAAAAATATATTATACTGTAGAAGCACGATGACGAGCTTGTTAATCAAGCTGTTGTCTTTCTCAGATCTTAATAACTGTGAGCCGAAGCCCTTAGGCAGTCATATCTGCAATTACTCCTTCTGTGCCTGTCCAATAAAAGCCAGAGCGAAAAAGCGCCTAACAGGAATCTAATTGAAATAAACAGCGCGGAGCTGCTGGAAATGATACTTAGGAACTGCATCCAATTTCAGATTATTTAGTTATTTTTGGTCGCGGAATTTCTAAAATAGTATATTTATTAAAAGTGAAACGGTGGGTGGAATCCGAAAAAAGGAATGCAAGCAACTCCCGCCCACCACCCAATGGCTTTCCCAGTGCTTATTGGTTGACCTCGCTGCTCTGAATCCCCTTGGGGAACGAGTGTCATCGACATGGTCATTCCACCATGTAGCCACAAGGTGTCAGCATTTCTCTTAATAGTTTCGTGGAAGTCACCCAAGGCAGCTTCCCTCAGGTAAACTGAATAATGGCTGTAAAGAGCAGTGAAGACTTATGGGTAGGAGTGTGCACCTCTTGGACTGCACCAGGGTGTACTACCTATAACTTACACAGGAGAGGTCCCAGAGAAGAAAACAGTCACCACTAATGTAATAAATTAGCAAAGGGAGAGGAATTCCTGCATCTCACTCAGGGGTAAAACGGAGACGTGCCGATCTAGGATAGAAAGTATGAAACTTATTGCCATCCTGTCAGCGTTATGGTGATTCATTAATTTATATTTTCACCATTTATCATTATGGCGAGGAGGTTCTGAATGATATAAAACGGGAGTATAGCAAAAGTACTGAGCGGGTAAAAAAAAAACATTTCAGCATAAGCACAGGGAAAATAGACACACAACCAAAGCTGGGCCGTGGAAGGACTGCGTTGGCCATTAATGTCTTCTGGTTTTGCGTTTTCCTTGTGTTATTTATAACCTGTCCTGTAATGATCATCTGTAACTATTTCTAAGGTACCAAAGCGCATTTAATCATGCTAAGAAAGTTCTTAAACTTTAGGTAGCAAAATTTTATGCAACTTGGCAGCACTATAAGCAGAATGTCACCCAAGTCACCATTTATGTAAGTGCAAGTGTGGAAAAATGCATAGAGCTCAGTTTCATGATTGTAACTACTGTGTATTTCATTGGCATTTTATATTCAGGGAGTTAGTGCCTACAAAAAGACCCTGAAAATGAGTTATGAGCAAGATTGGGGGGGAGGGGCAGTAAAAATAGTTCTAGATGGAACAAATTAATTTTCTAACCTGCAGGAAGGGGCATGTTAGCATCTCACATGCACCGCAAGGATTTAATGAAGTACTTTCAAAGACCACAAGCCCCAATCTCCTGCTGGTGTCTCTTTCTGTTTCTCTACTGTCTCTGATACATGCACATATTTACATGCACCATGTCGCCTTCGTGCTACTATAGTGTAAAACTATTCTGCATTAACTCTGTCTATCCTGCTCCGGGAAATACATGAGCCAGCTTAACTGCCCGCTGATGAATAGATCCCTCTGACCTCCAGGATCAGAGCTGTGCTACACCGGCTTCCAAGACGAAGGCGAGTCACAGTTCATTCAATCATTCGGTTCATGTTTTTTTTCCCAGCAGGCAAAACACATTGCTAATGCTGGCATGATTACTGCTGTGAAATTAATACTTGAGCTGAGAAATTGCACGGCAGCCCAGAAGCCTAGTTGAGCACTCCACACTGCTACGGGATTAGAAAGGGTTCAGGCAGAATCTGCCGAGGGCCTAGGAGCACCGGTGCTGGTGACCTGCACAGGGTGTTCAGCTCAGCGTCGCAAACGCAGATCATTCACTGCCTTGGGATCAGAGCAGAGGTGAGCAGAGAGCAGAGTTCTGCCAGGGCATGCTGTGGAAAGTGAGCATCCAGAACCCAGACCAGAAATCCTCCCTAAATGTGAAACTGAATGTAAATTATTCATTCTATTTTTCCAATGCTTTCTGTCATCTGAATACAAAGCAAGCTACGGCAGAGCCAAAAATACTAACGAGAAGTAAATATTTAAAAGAGTTCTTCCACATTTTCATGACTTTCATGACTTACGGTAGAAAGATTAAGAAAAACATGGGATTCATTAATTCCATTTCTCATACTGCTGTTAAGCAGTCTATCGCTGCTCCGTATTTCATACTGTGAGTAACTGATGGGAGTATATGAAAGTGAATGTGCTACATAGTACCGTCACTTATCACGATAAGCTTAACATCATATCTTACTTAATTTATTGTCTGTACTTTAAGCCAAGTGTCTGTTACGACTAAAATATGTAACAGCCATTCAAGGTAAAGCACGGACTACAGCAAAGCCTCCCTACAGCAGACACAATTAGCTTACTGTGTGCCGGATCTAGCACGGGGAACCAATCAGACCCTCATCTTGACGTCATTGTCACATGTGATTGGCTGCATACTTGCACAAACTCACATGAGATTGGCTGCATACTATTACCAGAATGTTTGGTGCTTCATCAAAGTACGCTTGCTGTCCCCCCGGGCAGGAGGTCGAGCTAATTGAGCCTGAGGGATTATGACGTATATTCTGCGTTAGCGCTAAGAGATGCACGCGAACAGTGGTGGTACGAGCTGGGGGGGGGGGGCTGTCTGTTTTGTTTCAGATCTTTTTCACACTTCCGTTCAGTGAATCGATTCCGCTTGGAAACGCTCGCTGTTTCATTAAACAGAAAGATGCCATCAGCTCGAAGTAATAAATTAGATCCGGACGAGCCAGCTGTGACTTCTCAACGATGAATTATCTCCAGAAGAGCTGCAAAGTGAGAGCTGGAGCCCTGGAAGTCTCATCTTTGAGTTGTGGTCTAATTATAACTTTGAGAAATAGAACGGGGGGGTTGGGGGGGGGGTAGTCGCGCTACAGTTTTGCCTCCCCCCCGGGACTCTTTCAGCATGTCGAGATGATGCCTTTCCCTGAAGGTACGGAGGCACTGCCTGTCTCTGACTACAGTCTGGCTGTGCCTTTCTTAGCCGTATCACAGATACAGTGGCCCTGTTATGACTGAACATTCAATTCCTCCTCATTTTGCTGGATTTTTCAAATGTAAAATAAGGTTGCTTACATCTTCTCATTATACTTCATAGTTTTAGCTAATAAATTGTCTTAGGTGTTTTCTTCCATCCGTCCATCCATCCATCCATTCATCCATCCTCTGTAAGCCCGTATCCCATTCAGGGTCTCAGAACTTGCAAGCTAGTAATAAAATCCATGCCTTCTTGTTATTGATTCTGGAACCATCCATCCTGACAAGAGATTAATCAGACAGCAGTGCTGTGAAGCACGAGGGAACCCAGTGTGACGTGTGGTTACAGATGTACTTAAAGCAAATCCATATCCCTTAATTCTCCCACTGCTAAGGAGCTTGAAACCAAACCAATGGCGATCTCTATCTAGAGATCTGTTACCACAGGAACATTTATCACAGTCTTATTCAGTGTCCTTCTTGATGAATGTGTTTACCCACCTGAAATATGGTCTTTTCACTGCTCTAGCTGAGATGTTCTTGACAGAATCACCATTATTTGATGTGATGCATATCAGTGGAGTCTTGCATGTTCAGCAGTGTCCCTGGAGCAATTATGAGTTAAGGGCCTTGCACAAGGACCCAATGGTAGCATCATTCTGCCAACCATTGGGTTTGAACCAGTGACTTTTGGATCGTGGGTACAGAGTCCTACCCGAAAGGGCCACACACCACCCATCTATAGATTATCCAAATGACAAATGTTTTTGCCACAAAATGACACAAGAGTCGCGTTTGACAGTCCTGTTGTTTGAAGGTTCATGGGGTGACACCTCACTAACCTGCAAACACCCAGGAACAGACCAGCGAATATCCTCAACCTATAAACATCCCAGTGAAAGGTTCCAGGCTAAGTGGGAATACCATGTGCTATTTGCCGTCTTCTTTTCCTAAAACAAGACACTTCTGTTGGGGGTTGACTTCTCACATGGCTGCCAGTTTGCTGGATTCACTAGAAACCTGATACCTAGATGGAGAGCTGGACGCTTAAATAGTTAAACCTTCTCAGTCATTTTTATGGATCGTACACTTGGCACATTTTCTCAGTGCTGATTAAATTCCAATTCAAAATACTTTCCCAAAATTCCAACTTAAGAAATGCAAGTTAATCTGCCCTTAATGTGGATATTTTTTTTTACATTTAGCTAGGAAAAGCAAGCATTGCACCCCAAATTAAACCCACGTTTAATATATTTATAGTTACGTATAGCTTTTATATGAAATACGGAAACTGACTCTATGTCAGTAAGCTTTCAGATCATTCAGGGAAATTTATTTACATGTGATTTATTGGAAGTAAAACACTTGATTACCGTACCACTCTAGGTTATTCTTGGAATTTGTCCAAAACTCGAATAGAGGACACTAACAAATTTTTCTCCGCAGAAATTAACGGGACTGAGCTCAAGTTCCGTCTCAGTAATGCATCGGCCCCTGGGCAGATGTGCATTTGTACAGCTTAGCGAGAGTCACGCATGGTGCCTGTTTCAGCATAGAAGGATGGTGTTTTTTATGCTAAGTGATATGCATGATACAGTCTCAGTTTAAAAGTGTTCCAAAGGTCCAAAACAACATGTTCTGAAGGAAGCCTTCAGGCTGGGCTTGGTGTCAGGAAAGTCCGATGCTATTCAGGTCAGAGCTATTCTACAACTGTGGGGAACTAAAGATAAGTCATGGCCATGCTTTTTAGCTGATGAACTGCTTCCAAGTGTCACATTCTCATGTGCATCTCGATGTTCCGGCAATCTTCTGCAGAAGCAGCAGGACTCTGAATCACTGTGTTGGTAGGGGGCGACCTGAGAGACTTGGCTGGGGGGGGGGGGTTCTCTGGCTTGTCCTCTCTAAGAAAAGAAAAGCAAACACAGATATCTTTGTCGGGACCGTCCATTCATTTCTATGGGAAAAACCCTAATCCCAACAATGACAACTGTAACCCCCACCCAGCCCCAACCTTAACCATAAGTATCCAAACAAAATACAAGACTTTTGGCATTTTTACTTTTTTGATTGCAGTCGCAGATTTTTATCAAATTGAATTTCCCTTTGTGGAGACTGAAAACACGGCCCTTACAATAGCAGGTTTTTATATTGTGGAGACACACACACGCAATATAAATAATTACAGGAAATATAGTATCAATCAGCAAATTGAGAGTAGAATATGTTTTGTGTTTTAAAAATTTTCTATGTGCTTTTGTGTTTAAGTTGCATAGAATATATCAAGAAGATTTAAGTTTTCTTTTGCTCTTGTTGTACTTTATTGGTTTTGTATTTTATTTGATTGAGGGTGTCTGTGCTATTCTCCTAACAAAGGAAACCCAGGGCCTACACATGAAACTAGCCTTTCGGCATGAAACTAGCCTTTCGGCATGAAACTAGCCTTTCGGCATGAAACTAGCCTTCTGGATAACTCAGGCATATTAAGATTAAGTTTGCCTTAGTTGACTTTTATTGCTATTTAGACGTGTTATCAATATGCACTGTCCCTGTATTAACCAAGGAGCGGACAAAGACGCCCATGGACAATAATTCTTCGCGCCATTTCCAACATGTAGGAGGTCCCCAGGGGAGTGGTCTCCGGCTCCGAATACTGTCTCCGGGGTCTGTAGGTGCAGCTTGTGGCCTCTCTGGTGCGTAAACAAAATCTATACCAGTTTCTAGAATACGATTCATATCCTGTGATCTACAATGACTTGGGGAGCACAGGTGGAGCAGAAAGACGGTGGCATCCACAGTGCGGAGAGAGTGGCACTCAGGTCTGGCAGCGGTCGCCCTGGAGGGAGCGAGGTAAAGCTGGCTCCCAGGGGAAGGCTCCTCCATGCTTGGGATTTTTGCTCATTAACGATAAAATGCAGGCTACTCGAATTCCACTGAACAAACAGCTGGGGAAGACGCTCGTACCGCGCCAAGCCGGCATTCTGCTCCACTGTCGAAACCCCCTCTGTCAACAACTGGACAGTAACATAAAAAAAGCAAAACTTTGCAAGATAATTGTTTCCATTTTTTACAGGCAGGATCATGTGCATTTCATTAGCTGTTGTAACTTACTGGTTGATGGAAATTCATTCCAACATCAGTGGTACCAGTGCAGTACGGCGCTGGGGGCAGGGGGCAGGGAGGGGGGGGGTGACTCAGAAGGAGGGGGGCTCACCAGCAGGCTGTAGCGGTCGCTATGGGCCAGGTGGGCGTGGCTGAGATGCCGGGCAGCCTGGAGGACTCGCACGATACCTTCCATGTTACAGGTGACGCTGAAGCAGTCGTGCGCGAGGATGAGCAACTCCACAGCTATGGAGAAGGATAGTGAGCAGCAAATCGCTGAGTAGTCTGAGGAAGTCTCATGTCTGGAGTTTCCCTCCCAGAGAACGCCGGCCGTATCTTTCAGCCACCACGTCGTATGGAGATCATACTCACTGCACACCAGCTCCCCCAGTGGCATGGAGGGGATGTGGTCCAGCAGCATGGTGCCCACCAGGTTGGGGTCTCCACACAGCCGGGCCAGCTGCAGGAAGGCCTCCCTTCCCTCACTGGGGCTGTAGATATGCTTCTCTCCTGCACAAATGCATTTGTTCTTAGGAGCTTGCTTAGCAAGCAACAGGTGGACATTTCAGGTCCAGAAAGTAAAGAGTCCAGACCAAGAGTTTGTTTCCACCAATCAGCTATCTTGGTTCGGATGTTTACTTCCCGGACCGGGACTATCCTAGCTCTTAGAATCAGCCTTTCTGCAATCTAGGCATGGATGCAGCTAGACCATGTCAAAATGTCACCCCAAACTCCTAAGATGTGCTCATTTGTCCGTTTTGGTGTAAATAATAGATCATGTGATGGGGCCTCACCACTTCCGCCCTCCTCTGAGGCCAGCAGACCCTGAATGACAGCCTTGGAGACCAGCTCAGCCACCACCTCAGCTCCCAGGCCCTGCACGGCAATGAAGGCCTGGGCCTTCTTGTAACGGTCTGGCTGCTGGGACAGCAGGACCTTGCAGAGCACCGACTGAGGCTCCTCGGCCGATATCTGGCTGTAGGGGACCTTCAGCTCCTGAGGCAAAGCACAGGCCGGTCACTGAAGGCAGAGGGGAAGGGAGCCAAGGCTGAGGGAGACGGTGCTGGACGCCCACCTTGGACAGCTCGTAGAGGCTGAGGACTTGCTTGCAGTAGCTCTTTCCGTGGACGCATTCGTCAGCAATCTTCTGGAGCTGCACGGAGATGTGGTCCTCAGGCTGGGACACGACCACGAAGCTGCACAGGCTACTGAAACTGGATGCTGCAGGAGAAGAGGAAGCAAGAGCACCATGAAACTGGCGGGGCGAATTCGTCACACGAAGACGCAAGCGATACGAGGGGAGGCGAGGGCACTGACAGCTGGCGAAGCTCCTCTTGGGGGTGCCGTCCGCATCCGGCGACTCAGCTGTGGGGGGTGGCTCCTGGATGTGGGGCCCCTCCCCACTGGCAAGGCAGCGGCATCGCAGCACCAGGGCCACGTCGTGCTGGTAGTAGCCAAAGTAGCGGCACACGCGGCTCGCCTCGTTGATGCTGCCCTCGTCCAGAAGCCGTCCCACCAACGCAGCCAGAGCAGCCCGTCCCTCTGGCCCCATGCGGGGCCCTGGGCTCTCGGCTGCGGGCAGGCTCTCGGGATTAAGGTTCTCAGTCTGGTTTAGGGCCACCGCCTTGGAGAAGGAGAACTCCTTGATGATCTCTTCGAGGGAGCCATCGCCTGTAGCCACGGCAGGCAGCGCAAAGAGGCTCTCCCGCTCCATGGAGGTCACCAGCTCCTGCTGCCGCACGCGGCACTCCCACATCCGCCTCTCCAGCGCCTGCAGCTCCCCCAGAGGCGCCGGCTCCAGCCGGCACAGCCAGTGACCCGCCAGGGCCAGGAGCAGCAGCCTCTCCTGGACACACAGCAGCTCCTCATCAGCCAGGCTCTGCGGCGCTGGCTCTGCAGGCCGGGCCTGGTCCTGGAAGAAGGAGGAGGCCACCCGCTCCCCCATGGTGCCGCTGTTGAACTGCTCGTGGCACCTCCTCCAGAAGGCGATCCTCGTCTCCTTCCTGGACCACTGGCGCTTGGTCTTCAAGTTCTGTAGTTCCTGTAGCAGCTTCTCGGCAGGAAGGAGGACGAAAAGCTCAGTTAATACTCTGGAAACTCATGGTAGAGCATCCTTATCACTTTTGCCTTTTGAGGTAAAAAGGTTCCCAGGGGTCGAGGTACTAGTTAGGATTCCTGCTCCCCTTCCCTCACCCTCAGAAAATAAATACAGTCACAGCAGAACTCTGTAGCTCTGGGAGCTAATGGTTTGGGTGGGAAGCCGTGACATCCCCCC
>JAODKM010000039.1:31827231-31839753 GCA_026780845.1 Petrocephalus sullivani
GGGGTATGTATCCTGAAACTCAGGGGGCAAGCAAACCAAAGACGGCCCACTGTAGGCACCAAAGGTTCCCACGACTCCCAGCCCAGATATTAGCTTATAATAGACTGAAATGTTTCTTTCTCAGGAATAGCTCAATTGTGCTTAAGGTTTAAAATCAGGGCCATATATATATATATTTTTTTTTACAGTCAGTAGAGCTGGCTTAGGCAAACAAACATCAGTGAACTAGTGTGTGTGTGTGTGTGCGTGCGCGTGCGTGTGTGTGTGTGTGTGTGGCTAGCATGCTTGTAAATGGAAAAAAAAAACTTGGCTGAAGAAGCCTTTCTCAGAGGCTGCAAATTATAATGAAAATATGGCGAGAATATTGAGTTTGATTAATTAGATCCAAAGATATTGTCAGCCGGGTTGGAATGGCCTGGCGGAGGACGGGACCATGTGCCATTTTTGGGTTAATGGGATTATGTGGAGAGGGGACGGAGAGTGCAAAGCAAAGCCAGAGAGAGCAAAGCGCTGTTTAGGTGGGGGGTGTGAAGAAGATGGCAAACAAGGCGGAACCTCAAAAATCCCGAATTCACAGGGAATTTGATCATGATGTTGTGGCTGCATGGAGGTCAATGGAGGGCAACCCCCCCCCCCAGAAAACACCAGGCTATAAACCAGGAATGAGAGGGAAGGTGAGGAGCATCGCCACAGACCACCCTGCTTACCCGATTCTCCTATGAAATAACTTTAGCTTATAGGTCTCTATGATATGATTACACTTCAATCATTCTATCGTCACTTGACAAAACTCATAAGACATTTAACTCCCTGTCTGGAGGTTTAGGCGAGTTTGATATGGGGATATGTGTGTGTGTGTATATATATATATATATATGTATATGTATATAAAATGATATATATATAATATCTTATCTTTGGTTTATCTTGTCCTTGGTTTATTCATACATTTTGTTCCTTTCCTATAGCACTTGTCTATCTCTGGGTCACAGGGGTCCGGAACCCTCATCTCACACCACTACTAATGTCTGCAAAAAAAGAATACCCCTGCTTCCTGTATTTATGACAGACCTTCAGCTTGATCTCTTCCGTGTGGATTTCGGCAGGAAGAGTATGAGGGGATTTTGGACCATCGCGTGGGGCGTAGTGGCAATAAGCCATCGACAGGTAGCGTTAAAACTCACAAATCAGGGCATCCAGAACACGTACGTCACCGATCCCGAAACCTTTGCCTACGGCCAGCAAGGGATTAAGAAATAAAGTATATGGTGGTTCATTGGACATAAATCATTTTTCTAATTCTGGCGAGAACACTCAGAGCTGCCCTTGAGCAAAGATTATAGATAAATAGCAAGAAAGAGGAACGCTCAGTGGACTGCGGAGACCAGGCTCCAAAATCGGGACGGCTTACACGAGAGGACCAGCAACATTACCAAGGACTCAACCCACCCGGGTCACGAACTGTGTGTCCCTCCCATCTGGCAAAAGACAGAAGAACACCAGGACACACACCAACAGCCTGTGTCACATCCCTCTCTCCCACACAGCCACACACACAGGGGTGCTGCAAAAGTGGGGGAGGGACTTAGGACAATTCCAAGGGCCTCTGACTGACAGGGGCCCTAGACAATTTGAAGCAATCCTGGATTGGTCTGGGTTGGGGGCCCAATATCATATGGTTTCATGGGGCCCAAAATCTAGTGCCCCCCCCCCCCTGCACACACACTCTTTAAATGCATGCCCATAGCTGCAGAAGACTGAGGATCGCTGCCTGACCCCCTCCCTCCTTAACCTCCCCCAAACAGCTGCTAATGCACTGATCTCTTTATAACTAGGACAGTAAATACAAATATTATAATATTATGTGTGCAACATCTGTTTACGCCGCATACCTGCTTACACTGTTTATCTGTTGTACACTGCGTAAATACAATTATAATGTGTGCAACACCTGTTTACACCGCATACCCACTTACCTGTTCTACACTGCAATTATTATGTTTGTAATACCTGTGCCTGTGATGGGAAGGTTGCTAGTATGTGTGGATGAGGCTCTAAGCACTGGCTGGGCCTGTCTGCAGACCCAGCGCTGTTAGACGCTGTTAGACGGTCTAACCCTGGTCGAAGGCGGCCACTTCCCCACACTGCCGCGTCTCAACCGTAATGAGTCTGATTAATTATATCTCCTCCGGGCGAGGGAGTCAAGGATGGTTCTGAGAGCAAAACAAGTAGAATAGCTGTTTCCTGGAGCACGTTAGCGGCACTTTTGTGATCGCGCTAATGTCGCCCCCGCCGTCGGCAACGCTCGCGTTATGATGGATTCGCCAGACCGAGGAAAACGGCTCTTTATGAATGAGGAGGAATGCGGAGCGCAGCGCAGACTGACGGATGCGAGGATGGTTGCCCCTCACTCTGAGGAGCGATCCCCTCAGCCAAGTCTTTATCCAGCTCCGTTCAGCGTGGAACCTACATGGGAAACTACATCTAAGGGCTTAATTCAATCAGCCTGGCCATGCTGTGCTCGAATTGTAGCTGAACATCTGCTTTTCACTTCATCCACTCAATGCAAAGGCATAAAGGCACTGACATGTACTCACTGGAACATGCGTTACGATTTCATCATGTTTCTGGATTGCACAATAGTCACGGCTTTTTGTATGATCTACCTACCTTGACTTTTTATTTATGGACAAAGTAGAAGACAGTAGGACAGCATGGGGCCTTACAGAGGAAGGATGCGGACAGTGCCAGCTAGACTAACACAGCTGACTGCTTGCCGTATGATATGTACTTATTTACAGAGAAAAATGAGTCAACCTCTGCTTCTAATGTATAAATCCTCATAAAAATGCTGATTGTGCAATAACTACACTTTACCCAGTATGTAACATCAGAAGATTTTCTAAGGTTTGCTAATATCCTCTATGTCCTATTCTGAACCAGAGTTTTTAGTCTGAGCACCTGGGATTCTACACTAAAATGCTGATTACACAGCAAATTATTCAACTTGATCAAATTAACAAAGACCACCGCGTCTGAAATGCAGCTTTATCTGCAGATCAAAAAACCACACAGACCAGTGCTGACATCTAATGATGTGTGAGCAGCTGAGGTGAACGCTGCAAACCTGTCAAGGCACCACACACACATCCACACACGTGTACATACACAGACACACACAGATCCACGCACACGTACATACACAGACACACACAGATCCGCACAGATGTACATACACAGACACACAGATCCATACACAGGTACATACACAGAGACACACAGGTCTGCACACACATACATACACAGAGACACACAGATCTGAACTCACATACATACACAGACATACACAGATCTGCACACACATACATACACAGACACACACAGATCCATGCACACGTACATACACAGACACACACAGATCCATGCACACGTACATACACAGACACACACAGATCCATGCACACGTACATGCACAGACACACAGATCCGCACAGGCGTGCATACAGACACACAGATCCATACACGTGTACATACACAGACACATAGATCCGCACATGCGTACATACACAGACACACAGATCCATATACGTGTACATACACAGACACACAGATCCGCACATGTGTACATACACAGACACACAGATCCATACATGTGTACATACAGAGACACACAGATCTGCACACACATATATACACAGACACACACAGATCCGCACCGGCATACATGCACAGATCTACACATGCACAATGAATTCATACACAATGGAATTCAAAGTGCTTTACATTAAAGCAGGGGCGTTGGAGGGGCATGGATACCCCGGTAGGCCCAATGCGACTTTTTCTTAGGGGGTGCAGAATTTATTACCATGGAAGACATTCAAAGAAAAGAATATAAAGTAAAAACACATTAAAATGAAAAAAGAATAACATAAAGAATATAAGCACACATATAATAACTTTATAAATAGATTTAAAGTAGATATATAAGCTCATGCTGGAATTGTTGGAGGCTTAACAAATTCCTTGCTTTGCCTCCAGCAAACACCACCCAGTGAAAAAGAAAAATTGGATGTTCCTGCTGACTACATGGTGCTGCTATCTCTCCTTTGGTGGGATTAACTCAATTTGAGCTCTATTAAACCATTAAGGAATAATGAAGGGCTCCCACAGTGAAGCCTTTATAGAAGGAAGGGGCATTTGGCAGCGTGCTGAAGGCATTCTGTGTAGCTTTCGGGCGATGGCTGTAACGCCAGCCTCGGATTGGTCAGGACAGGTCACTATGGTAACAATCTCCGATGCAAAAGCTAGGATGAGCTGAGGATCCACTGTGATGGTCAGAGATTTGGAGCAAGAAGGTTGCTGACTTAGATCCCAGGTCATGGCAGGAAAATAAAAAAAAATTATAATGAAAATACTAAGAAATTGTAAGCTGCACTAGTCCCGTTTCATCAAAGTGAGGATGCAAAAAAAATTACAGTTTAATATTAGACTTACAACAATGCAGAACGACGGGCGCCTGGTGACAGTGCATGGTGATGATTACAATCATCATGACAAAATGCCTGAAAGGCACCATGCAAGACCAGTCCTGTGTGTATCAGGGCCTGGTCTGTGCAGTGCCACGTTTGGCCACAAGATGGAAGCAGAGTCTCGGAATTGAGAAGAGGGTCATAAAAGCTTGGATGTAAATAAAAACAATCAGGAATTATCATAAAGATAGCTTGGGGTAGTGGGGGGGGGGAGAGAGAACAATGTCATTTAGCTGCCAGAGTGAGAATTCAAGCATCCATACTTTACTTCATCTTCTGACAGGCTTATACAGTGCAGAGTTACAATGCGTGAATCAGGAGCCTATCCCAGGTGGCATGGGAACACCTCAGATGGGATATCAGAAACAAACAAAAGGTAACTATTCACCAGATGGGGAATGACGAGATGGAGTGTCAGACATCCAGGAAACAAAAGTAAAACTTATCTTCTTGAAGGTTGAATGAATTCATTTAGTGGATGGCAATTGTTTGCACCTACGCATAATTTGGCAGCTGCAGTTCAAATTAGCATGTTTTTGGACTGTGGGGGGAAACCAGAGAAAATCCCATGATGCAAAAATGCGAACTCCACCCACAAAGAGCTTGCACGGGGATGCTCTGGTCTGCAAGGCTGCAATTCTGAATCCAGCGGCAATGAACTACTGTATGCTTTTCTCATATCTGATTTCAAGCGTCAGTGTTGGGGATGCAAAGTTAGGAGCTGGCCTCATTCCTCCCTTGGGTAAGTCAACTGGTAGTGAATTCCCGCGCTTTCTTGTATAGTGCGCTATCTCCTTCACCGAATACACGTCCTGGGACTGTCTATACGTCAAGCCAACAATGTGAACTTGTTCAGCCATAAAATTCGAACGACTGAGCAACAGCACCACCTGCTGGAGACAATACGCTACAAAGTCCCGTATTTGTTCTGCGTAAGAATTTCACTCTATGCTATCATTTTGCGTATTTAAATCTAATTTCTTAATCTTGAATTCAAAATGGGAATTTCCCTTGTTTCATTATATATCGCTTATAAATTGATGTTTCCATGGTAACATTAAATAACAGTATCAAGTGGGTGACAGGTTCCTAAGTCGTTGGTTTCGTGCAAATTTAGAAGCCACTGGCAGATCCTAAGGCTGTTTATAGTACATGTTCATAAGACATAGCATTAGGTGATAATGCTAATAATTAGATAAATTATCCAGGTAGTCTGGTTTGCCCCAGCAGTCCAAAAAACAAGCTGAGGTTAATTGGACCATAGGTGTGCATATGTGAGCGAATGGTGTGTGTGCCCTGTGATGGGCTGGTGCCCCATCCTGGGTTATTCCCCTCTGCAACCCTAAATACTAGCGGTTACACAAAATGGATGGCTGCATATAGTTTGAAAAGCCAAATTCTTGTCATTGATTTCACTGTCAGTTTCATACTTTGAATCCTTGGAGTCGTTTTAGATGCGTCAGGATATGTTCGAGAAAAAGCTAACAATGGAATAGCTAACCCAGCTAGCATTGTCTAGTCAAAAAGGACATTTCTCCCGTGATTCCAAGTGGAGGCACTCCGATGGTGTTCTTTAACCCATCCGCGTGCCTCTCCTGTCTCTGATGACTGTTAGAGCCTACAATCTTGTTCATCTGGTTGCAGTTACTGCAGTTTTTTAACCCTAAGGTTGACTCATGTTAGTTTAATATTTAAGGCACTTCCAAATGTAGAAGCGGCTTTCATCAGTCATCACGTTATTTTTTTTCATATCTTGTTCTGTAGAACCACTCCCAAACTGAGGCCTGAGCCCCGGCCTGAGAATCGGAAAGCACGGAGAGCGTCCCACTGTCACATTTTGCCAGGCAAGTAGGGAGTGCCGGGGGTCAAGAGGGGGTCGGGGGGGAAGGGGGGGTTGGGATGCTTCAATCTGCCAAGGTGGCACTTAAATTATGACTAGTGGTGGCTTCTCATCAGGTAATGATTCCTTCATTGCACAAATGATTAGGACACCTAGCCATCTTGCCTGGTGTCTCAAGCGTCAAATAAAAGTGACTTAATCAGACAGACACATTCCACTCAGTGCAGGACCTCACTCATAGACCCTGACCGCTCACTGTATTCCCCGCAGACAGATCCAAAGTCCCTTTTCTGCACATATTAACACACAACGACTTATCGCCCATTTAGCAGCCTGAAGCTACTGAAAGCCATTAAAGCGAAAAAAACTGATTAAATGTCACAAATGATGAAGATATTTTATTCCTGTGTACAATAGTTTTCATTATTTTTCTTAATTTTAAAGCCTTTAGCTCGGAACGTACAAAAATACACATTTTGGGGGAGGCAGTAGGCCGAACAGCAGCACTAGTTGGCCCTCTGATTGGTGAATCCCCAGGGGGGCTTTCCCCACACAAAGGGGGGAGCAGGAGGAGCAGCAAGAGGAGGAGCAGGAGGAACAGGAGGAGGAGCAGCAGGAGGAGCAGCAGGAGAAGGAGCAGGAGGAACAGGAGGAGGAGCAGCAGGAGAAGGAGAAGCAGGAGCAGCAGGAGGAGGAGCAGGAGGAACAGGAGGAGGAGCAGGAGGAACAGGAGGAGGAGCAGCAGGAGGAGCATTAGGGGGACGCAAAGGAGCAAAGCTGAAAGACACAGTTTTGCATTGCCCATGGGAATTGTTTCCTGTGTCAGTTTAGAATTTGGTTTTCAGACACCATTCCCAAAAGACCCCAGGTCATACCCAGCCACTAAGACGTCCAACTCCATCTTCATCAATGTTCCAATATTAATTTTCTTAAACATACCCTTCAGTGTGTCCTGGCACTTAATGTCCTCCCTGTTATGGAAAGACCCCCCCACCCCCGAAAAGGCACAGATTTTCAGTGAGCTTTTTCCATTTTCTCTCCCAACTGAAAATGTTCTCATGCCTATATATAGTTATTTTTTTTCATAAGATGCCACCTAATAAATTAAATGTCAATTTCAATAGGTGTGGCAGTGCCAAGGGTGTTGTTCAACAAATAACTGTTTCAGTACAAAGGCAGAAGGTGAGGTCACACAAAAAGTACCCATTAAAAAGGGGACATTATAATTTCGACAGTATACTCCCAATACCAATAAAAATCACAAAGATAAACACAGAGGCACCAGGCACACTGACACAGAGGGACACGCACACAGCTCACAAAGCAAGGCGTGCCGCATCAAACCGAAAAGCAGAGCCCCCCCCCATTGGTCAAACTCCACATACACAAACATCAACCAGGCGTGGCCAACCAAGGCCCACTGCAGGCTGAGCCGGTCATTAAAACGTAAGTATGCAAGCACATGGCCAAACCCTCTCGACATGCACCAGCAGGCGGGCAGCAGATGTTCCAGGGAAACTAGGACAGATAATCCCCGGCCTTGATGACCCATTCCAATTAAGCTACTTATCCATCCATACTTACGGCCATCAGATGAATTAACAGCAAGGTGGTTCTGTGGTTTTAACGTTAAAATGGAGAGACCGTAAAAGATTCACAGTTCTATAGTGCATAAAAGCACACAAATTAATATCGAGAAGTGCAGATTTTGGATATATTAAAACAGGACAGGCATACACCAATGACGTGCCAAAAGTCCTGTAGGAGAGGACCTTCCAGACCAGGTCAGCCACCTGTCACCTGACAGAGCATCGCATGGACCCCTAACGTCAGGGTAACGTAATCTGACAGCCTGATAGCAGTCCCCGAATTGCTCATAAAAATAAACATTTTCACTCCCTGATCTACTAGATAAATGGTTAGCGGGCGGATGTATGGATGGATGTTTTCTGTCTGGTCAACATCAGAAATCAGAATTAATGCAATACCTGCATCCTCCAAAACCAGTGCCCTGTATGGACACACTGAGAGACAGGGATGGCTCCTAGGGTTCAACACATGCACTGCAGAAGGAGGCCGTCTGAGCCAAAAAGGCCAGGCAGACAAGCACTACTACACTCCTGACCTTTGATAAACATTTCTTTCAATAATGAGTTTCTCTTAAACAACACCAACGATGACGGCCAAAGCTGATTGTATTTGGAAGAAAATGATGTCACTTCCATTTTATTTTTTAACAGAACTCGATACTCTGTACCTTAAAACAAGCAATGATTTGATATTGCCTTCTCGGCTTTTTAAATTAAATCTGAGACTTAAAAGAAATAAGAACGGATGATAAGCAGCTTTTTAAAAACGTGTGAGGCTCATTGGGAAGGGGAACACAGTGTTGGGGGGTGACAAACAGCCCTTGGCATTGTCCGGCTGCTTGCATCTGCTTCACGTTTCAGTGCCTGGACACGTCGGTCTCCGAGCCGGAAAACGACGCCGTAACGTCAAACAGCACCAGCAGGCTGCAGAGACAGGCGCAGCGCGGGCCGCCCCGGCGCTACATGGGCTCCTCCATCAGCATGGGCTTGCTATCGCCGCCGCAGTCCTGGAGCCGGCCGTACTCGAAGTCGCTGGCCCCTTCCTGCAGACTGCGCTCGTGCGCGTTGTCGAAGCTGTTCTTGCCGTGGATCTGCTTGAGGTGCTTGCGGAGGACGGGCTTGTGGGCGAACACCATGTCGCAGTAGTTGCAGCGGTGGGGCTTGTCGCCGCTGTGCAGGTTGAGGTGGTCTAGCAGCGAGCACTTCTGTGTGAAGGTCTTGCCGCAGATTTTGCACTGGAAGGGCTTGATGCCGGCGTGGACGCGCATGTGCCGGTGCAGGTTGCCCTTCTGGGTGAAGGTCTTGCCACAGAGCAGGCACATGAAGAGTTTGTGCATCTTCAGGTGGTTGGCGTAATTCTCCAGCTGGCGGAAGACGCGGGCGCACTTGGGGCACTGATGGTACCACTGCAGGCCCTTGTCCACGCTACGCAGGTGCCCCCCCAGGGAGCTCTTTCCCGCCGGACCCCCGGCAGGGTTCAGGGCGTAGCCCTGCAGGGGCGGGGCCGTCATCTCGCCCGCCCGCGAGTCAACGGTGGAGTTGATGAGCGAGTGCTGAGGCTCGGGCGTGTGCAGCGGAGGGGCGGAGCCAGATGCGGGGAAGCGGCCCGGTAGGCTGCTGGGCATGTCCGTCACGCGGTCGCACACGGACTCCACCTTCACGATGGTGATGGGGCTCTCCTCTCCGTCGCTGCGGTCCCGGGTCTGCCTCGGGGGCGGCGACCTGGGCTGGATTATCACGTCCTCGTCGTCATCCTCATCCTCGTCCTCCTCGTCCCCCACCTCCTCCTCCTCCTTCTCCTCCTCGCCCGTCGCCAGGCCCCGCCGGCCGTCCTGCGAGACGGCGCGCTCCTCCGGAGCCTCGCGGGGCTTGATGAATTTGTTGAGGGCTTCGGTGCACTGCTCCACGATGTGGCCCATCTGCAGGAAGCTGGCCACCGTCAGGTAGTTGACCAGCTCCAGCTCGGGGAACTCTAGCGTGCCGGTGTAGCAGGAAAGCAGGAGGCGGCGGCCCACCTCGGCCTTCTGCAGCATGGAGATCTGCACCTCCCGCGAGTCCTGCAGGAAGAACTGGTCGCGGAGGAAGGGCGACCCGGCGGCAAACACCACCTTGTGGCCCGGCACCTCCAGCTCATTGATGCGCACCGTCACGTCGCAGAACCGGCTCTGGCGGCGGAGCGCGTTCATCTTCTCCAGCATGGAATCCCCGAAGGTGGAGAAGCGGAACTGCAGGATAATCGGACTCTGGGCCATGGTTCACCGGGCCTGTGGGACCAAACAAGGC
Source organism: Petrocephalus sullivani (assembly GCA_026780845.1). Classification (NCBI taxonomy): domain Eukaryota; kingdom Metazoa; phylum Chordata; class Actinopteri; order Osteoglossiformes; family Mormyridae; genus Petrocephalus; species Petrocephalus sullivani. The sequence continues at coordinate 31,837,473 of JAODKM010000039.1, forward strand.
GGCACGTGCGTGAAATTCATCAGAAGCCTCCGCCTGAAAACGCTGCCCATCCAGATTAAAGAGCTGAACGCAAACTCATTTATTAAAATAAATATTTCCCAACAAAATTACAGAAAGGCAATAAAACACTGCCCTTTATACAATCACAATCACACACTCCCATGTTAGGTCATTCCTCAGTCACCCTTCTTGTGTAGTGACGTACACAAACATTGAAATGAACACAAAAGCTTATTTGAGGACACTCATCTGCATACAGATTAGTAAGACTATTGCATGTAATGGTGTGTTACATTCACTCGGCCCGTGGAGGAACTCAGAAACCTGCACTTTAAAATGCACACTATGTCTAACTGATGCTTTGCTAAGAAGTGGACTTCGGAGCGGCTGGCTGCGGCTTAACCGCGACACTGCTTGTCTGGCGGATCGTGTGATCCCCCCGGGCTCCGCACACGCCGCACTATTACACTAGTTCGTGTCGGTTTTCATCGCGTTGCCGCCTATGCAAAGGTCACCGAAGGCAGGCTGGAGGCGTGATGATGATGATGATGATGATGATGGTGGTGGTGGTGATGATGATCTACACGGCTGCCGCTCATGTATTGGGCGGCGTGACTCCGTGATCCCGGTACTTCTGGCTCTACACTGATGTTCATGTCATAGCGGCTGGCTGGCTGGCCAGCAGCAGCATCGGGCCACGCTTACGGGCAAAAGCACACGATCTCCGCGTCAAACGTGCCCCCGCACGGACGGGAAGAGCTTCCGACGGGGATGCCGTGTTTTTGTTATTCTTTAGCTCGCCTGGGGAAACCTCCAGAGAAGCGGTCTGGGTTTACCTACGGATCCAGATTGTGGGTCCCGAAAATGGCAGATCTCCGGAAGAATACCGAAGAGGAGGAGCCAGGAGCGAGAGCGATCTAGATACGGGGCTGTTTAAAGGCGTACATCTCAATTCCCGCACCGGATAATTCGTTTTCCAAAAAAGATTTACCACTTAAGGTTTAATCCCGGGGAAAAAAAACATACGCGATTTCACATTCTTATTTTCTTACGCTATTTTATATGTTAAACTCTATAAAAATGATCCGTTTCCTGACAACAAAGGGGTTAATCAGGAGCATAGGGCAGGAGCGCACTCTGTGTTCTTCCAGATGATAGCTGGTGATACAAAGTCTCCTGTGGCGGTGTTATCCACAGATGGGACAGATAACGTAAGAAGAAAAATAAATAACAGCATTTTTCTAGGAGATTAAAAATGCGTGAAAGTGCGCTATACCAAAAACTATTCAACCATCTCAAGAAGGATTTATAAATCTAGGCTGGATGCAGATTGTTTAAAATGTTCGTCTGTATCGGTTGAATATCATGTTCAAATTAATAACGAGAACTTATAACGCAGTATTCCTGAGTAGCGAGATATATTTGTAATACAGCCATATGACAATTACTCAGCTCCCATTCGGTATTGTTGTTTTTTAATCGCATAATTAATAGTGTGCACGGCTATTAAACTTTGTTTAAAGAATTACGTCTTTGGGAGTGCCACACTGGAACATAATTTGCTACAGCTGTAATGAGTATCTGGATCCCGCCCGTACATGTGTTTAAGCTGAGCTGTAAACATGTCAGACATTATTAGGCGCTCTCATGAAAGCCGAGAAAAGAAAAACCGCATTACAGAAATAAAGGCTATGGCGACAGAGATTTACAGGACATCCGAATTTCAGAAACACCTAATTGCCAGCGTAATATAGTCATGGGGGAAAAGACAATAGGCTACATTACGGAAATAAAGGCTATGGCGACATATATTTACAGGACACTTACAGTAAAGTTCTGAAACAAGTCACTGACAGCATCTTACAGTCATGGGGAATAAGACACACACACACCCAGGGGCGATGTCCCAATGTCATGTTTTTTGTTGTGAGCACCTATACCCTTCCTACTCTGATAAACAGCTTTAAATATGTCTTTGCACTGCCTAAGACTTTTGTATTTTATATCATTTATATTATAGTGTATTACTGTATTATATCCATCCATCCATCCATTTCCCACTGCTTTTCCGGTCGGTTCGCGGGGGCAGCAGCCTACGTAGGGAAACCCAGACTTCCCTCTCCCCGGCCACTTCGTCCAGCCCTTCCCAGGCCCCAGGCCAGCCGAGAGACATGGTCTCTCCAACATGTCCTAGGTCTTCCCCAGGGCCTCCTCCCAGTGGGACATGCCCGGAACACCTCACCAGGGAGGTGTCCAGGAGGCATCCTGACCAGATGCCCGA
>JAODKM010000039.1:31841471-31873801 GCA_026780845.1 Petrocephalus sullivani
GGGGGGGGCTGGGGGGTGGAGCCTATTCATGCAAAGGGAACAAGGCAGGGGTACAGTGGGCAATTCACAGACACCAGGTAGCCTAATTGCATATCTTTGGGCTTCAGGAGGAGACGCCGCACACACAGGGCTGTGCCAGGGTTTAAATTCCTAAGCCTGGATGCGTGAGATGGCAGTATGACGCCCTGAGCCTCGGCACCGCTGCACTGCATGCCAGTCATTGCTAGTGTTCCCCGTGTGACACTGCAGTGATGCGCCCTGAAATCCCCGGTGCTCGCTGACTCTGACCTCTCTGCTGCTCTCCACCCCACACATATGGGCTTCGCATTAACTCTGCCATCGCTAGCACTTTGTCACTTTGTCACCATTTGCTATTGCCTTTGTCACTCACTCTGACTATTTATCACTGCTTATCTCTGGAGTTTGTTTTTACTCTTACGTACCACTTATGTGCTCTGCTACCGTCATTGTCCATTCTAAACATTCTACTGTTGTTTACCTTTGCACTGTCTGTCAAACTACCCCCCCCCACACCTGCCTTCATACTGTATTTGTCCTTTCTACCTATGTAATATACATATATTTGGAGTGTTATTTCACATTACCATATGAAGTGTACTGATTGTAGTTGGTGTGCCAATAAAGCCCCTCAATATAGCCCCACTTGACCAGTTGACCAGACTTAGTGGTCCAAGAGAGGTTCAAGGGGGGATATGAAATCACCTTTCTTGCAGACCTTGCATTAGATACATTTATATGACTTTTGCAATCTATATAATCTACTAACGTCTTCATCCATCCAAGCAACCATCTATCCATCCATCCATTTCCCAGCAATTTATTCAGTATAAGATTTCGGTGAGCCTGGACCTTGTTCCGGGAAGCACAGGGGATTGCCGGGGGAGCACACTGGGTGGGATGTCGGCATCTACCGTGAAGCTTTTGTACAATTCCAAAAACTGTGCAATGATTACCTCAAAAGATAATGATAGTGTCCGTTATGCTGGTTGTCTTTGACTAATGACTCATTGACTTTTCCTTGACACTTTAAAGGTGAGGCACACGCAGGCCGGTTATTATAACAGAAAACCATGACAAGCAAATTCTCTATTGAACGAACTTTCTTGAACTTTACTGATGGAATTCCAAAATCACTCTGGTTAAGCAATAGGATGAGAAATGCCCTTTTGTTGTTCGGGAAAGTCACAACCAGGTGAACTCCTGCAAATGCATAATTAAACAAACAAAAAGATTCCAACCTTTCAAGAGGCGTTAATTGTACACACCCATTTGGATGAAATAGAGACTGAGTTGAGTCTGAAAGTTATTCCATAGTGGAGAAACAAAATTGGCATTAGTCTGCTGGGGGGGAGCAGTGTGCATGCATTGCAGAATTTTGGTCTGTGAGAAAATGAATTTCCCAACCAGTGAATGTGTATATGCCTGAGTGTGCCAGAGTGTGTGCATTCAGTGATATAATACTTGCATATCTACATCCTTTTTACCAGCTCTGGAACAGGCTCTGCATAATCTGTGCCGATAGGTAGAGGGGACAGATTATAAGGAAATGGCATTATGGCCTTGGGTGTCTTGTACAAAAGAGAAAAATGAGGTGCATTGTTGTACCGTCAGCTGATACGTCAAATGGAGGAAGTCTCCGTCGATGTGGCCTTTGACCTCTCCCACTAAAATATGTCCTTTAAGCCCACGGCCCTGCGGCTGTGTTCAGTTAGCTGCCCCATCTGAAACAACACAGTTTCCAGCAGCGCTATGTAAACCAGACTCATTCTGCTGGGGACGTGAGTGTGTTCCTTGCAAATATTTGTCTTTCATTCACTATCTCAATCAGAAAAGAGAAAGGGAAGCACTTGATGAATGTGTCTGCAAGTCTGCTTGATGGATGTGTGGTCCCACCTCTTCCTTCAGCTTAAGTGGTGATCTAAAAAAAATTACTAGTCGGACTGTATCAATATCCTCATAAATAATGATGCCAGACATCAGTCAAAACATATACTGTTGCTGCTGTTTAATTTCAAGACATGTATATCCAAAATTCCAGTTTCAGGAGCATGGAAAAAAATGCATTTTTATTATATAAACTTGAAACAACATAATGAAACACCTTTAGCACCATAAATAGAACCCTGTCTTTATACAGCTGTCAGTGAACACTTTATTATTTCAAATGGACTTACGGATTGTAGTCAGTGAGGCAAATATGTCAGTGTCGAGATACAAACTAACCTTGCTTAATATTCACATTTAATAATTAGAATTATTAGCTATCGATGTTATGGTAAAATTAGCAATATGAAGAAATCAATACAAACAACTATCGTAAATACAAATGTTAACTAGCGCGAACATAAATACCAATTAAATTAATGACTTCATAAGACTTTTCTTCTTGGTCAACTAGATGTCAAACACAGTAGACAGAGCTGAATGGGTGTATGCCGTCTATAGTAAGATGCTTCAATCATCAAAAAGTGGACATACGCATTTTCATCAGATACAGGCATAAGATGTAAACAATATACAAACAACACTATACAAAAGAGTAAACTATATATGACAGTAGACATATTTTGAGGTATTGAAACCATACAAGAGATAAATTGTGAAGCGACAGAGCATGTAACAGTAACATAGCATAAATTTCAGGAGTGACAAGTGGGCATTATTGTAAGTTATTGCACATAGCTGCCTATTGCACAATGAAACTGCAGCGGTCCATTATTCTGCTGTTTATGCAAAATGCACCATTCCTTAAATCATAAAGTTCAGTTCTGACACGGGCCCTTGGAAAGAACTGGTCACAAGACACTCAGGAAATACCAGTGCATCGCCGGACATACCTCTTCCCAAACCTGAACGTGAAAACGAGCATTCCATTCGTGGGTTTGCTGCCAAATAATAAACCTTAATAATAAATATGAAATAGTGCTACGTGACAGTACTACAGATTTGTCATCCTTTCAAACTACTTAGATGAAGTTATGGCAGTTTGTCGTGGAATTCTAATGTTTAGTACGGTAGACCATCCTACTCGTAGCTAAAGTAAGGTGCGGAGATACGCACATGAATGGGTGCCTTACGATCTCCACCGATGGTCCAGCGGGGCATCGCTGGCCTGTGGGGATGCTGACGTGATCTCGACAGTGTTTCACAGCTGACAGTTATTTTTATCAGTTTTCTTCAATGGGTGGTTTCATTGGTGGGGTAACTTTAGAGTTCCTGCTCTGAGGACCTCCTCGTTTCATAGTATCCTAGACACACTGGTGCGTGAAGAAATGTGACAGATATCTATTTTTGGTAGATGAACAACAAACCGTTTGTATCAGATGACCAGGAATTACCTTAGTGTTTACTGATGACAATGGGAGAACTCTTTTTCCCACACACACACACACACATATGCACACACCATTATGGATGTTTTTATTAATGCAAATCTGCATTAATCATGCTAGTGACAACATAATGACTCTTGGCATCAGTAATTATTCCGAGGCGTTTCTGCCTTGGTGTAAGCTTCTTAGAGTTTGTTTTGTTGTACAAAGACCTGCTGTCAAACAGTTAAGCATCTGGTACATTTCAGTTTTCAGGGATACTGCATTTCACCAGCTCAGAAGTAGCTGCTAATGGAAAAAGCAATTTAACGCCGAACAATGGTTGTCATGTTGTCATGTTCATATTCTTGGATATACTCTAATGCTGAAAGATGAATTCTTAATGAACACCGGTAACACAGAGATCTTCTGCTATAGAATTTAGTACCTATTATGTTTCCTAAGTATCAATTAGAATTAGGCATAACTGAAATGTTATTAGCTTAATGAAAATGAAAAACAAATGTATTGTTGCTGATCATCTTGCTACTTTGACAGGAGACAAGCCCTTGGGTGTAGTGTACTTTAAAATGCTGGATATACAGATATTTTCCCCCCAAACCAAAGTGACTGATATATAACAAATTGTCTATATTTTGGGAATATTAAGACAGAGCACTGTTCTTTGATCTCCAGAATATTAATGTAGAGTTTTCAGGCAAAGTCTGGTGCTCTGTAGGCTCACAGCTTGAAAAGCAGAAGTTTGCAGAAAGCAGCAGATCTGAAAAGGCACTTGCCTCTCTATCAGAATCAGAATCAGAAGAACTTTATTGATCCCTGAGGAAATTGTTAATGTTACTACTGAACTGTCACACAGAGACACAAGACAAGACCGTAAAAAATATAAGATATAAGGAACTGAAATAAAATTATAAAAGAGAGACTCTGCGCTATAAACACCATGATATATACATAAGAGAAACAGAATACGATATAACAAATAGAATAAGTACTGTTAAGTGATTATTGCACATAGTAATACAGGTACATTACCAGATAATATTGCACATCCGAGTAGCAGCAGGTTTATTGCACAGGCTAAAGTATGGATGTATGGCGGAATGGAATTTTATGTTTAGCGTCTGAAGGCTGGGTGTGCAATCAGTGTGAGGAATTATTGCCGTATCTGCTGTGATAAATATGGTTACCTCTAAAATTTGAACCTTTAAAAGTTAGGCTAGTAATTTTAGGCTAAGTATTTTTTTTAAATAACAGATCACCTTCAGATGTTATTTTCACTATCAATTGCTTGTCTACAGTTGGTTGCATGCCTTGTGTAGCGCTTGTGCAACATGAGCAAGAATAGTGGGCAAGAATTGTGAAAAACAGTATTTTATTCATAAACAAGGAATACAATGGCAGATGGATGTTCTCCAAGCTGTGTATATAAGATACCAAGCCTTCTGCTTGCCAGACCTTTGCTCTGGGCCTACTGACTGGGAGATACACAGATGAGATAGCCTAGGTTGGCATCAAGTGCTGAGTTGGGCATGAGTAACCAAGGATGAGACTGTAGGTCTAAGCAGCAGAGCAGAATCTAGGGCACTAGGCTATTTATACCCCTGCTTCTGCAACTTATACCCTTGACATTAGTTCTATCACATAATATCTCGGGAGCATCCACAGTTCCAGTCCTTCTCCTATCCTTTCAGTGATTTAACATCTGCCTCATTTGTCCGTAAATCCTACAAAAATCCCCAGGCTCCGCTCAGTGTGTCTCAGTAAATCCTACAGATGTTTGCTCATTCCTCCATTGTTTTTTTAATTCTTTCACAAGCTTTTAAAGCCTCAGGATTATGATACCCGCCCTTGTGATGATGCACTGTTCTTTTCTTTCACATGCCATCTCTTTCTTTCTCTTTCTTCGTGACTTGCTAATGTTTTTCCTTTGCCAGCACACACTTGACTCATTTGTGATGTGATGTTTTGCTCTTCTTCAGTCAGTGAATAGTTTACTTGTCATATACTGCATCCTCGGCAACCATGATTCTGACAAAGTCTCTTTTTCTGCTTCAGAATCACCTTTCAGAAAGAAGTTCTTTTAATTTTCGGTCATCTTCTAAACAGGAATGCATGTTAATAGGATGGTTTCCTCAAAGCCTGACTACATAACTACATCTAATCTGTATCTGTAAATTGCCTATCGTGTTTATTTGTCTGTGCATGTATGTGCACCGTGACTGACTGGCATCCCATCTGGACTGCATCCCAAATATGCTATGTGGGATAGCTGTCGCCCTATGCAGAATAATGGTAAAGACAGATGGATAATTCCATGAAAAGTAAACGCCATGAAGTAAAAACAGAGACTGATGAAATGCATTCAGTTCAGGTGGCCCGAAATGGTAGAACTGCATCTGCTCTATAAAAATAAAATTGTTGTGACATATAGTATTACGTGCTTTCATGGGGAAAAAGCACTTTGTTACTTCAGTGCATTTCTTTGGCTTGATTTCCATGATGTTTGGGCTGTGGGGGCGGCAGGGGGTGGGGACTGAAGGTCCCAAACATCAGTCTCCTGTGCCGAAGGCGGTGACCCAAACCAGGCCCTCCTTCTGGGCCTTCCTGAACAACCACATGATTACACAATCAAGGGGAAAATAAGACGTTCCATTCCAAACACTAATTGTTTTTAAAAACCGTTTACAATGGTATTATCATCAATCATATGTTTTCCCCAAACTTGCCGACGTGCTGCCAAATCTATTCACATCCAGGCAATGGTTCTGAGAAGATGATTAGTTTTGTGATTAACAATCAAGTTTATGCTTAAAAGAACAACTTGACACTTACACTCACGCAAAAAATTGTCTCAATTGCAATGCTTTAGCTGCGGGGGAAAGACACCATTATTTAGAAACATTCTCTGGAAAGAGTTGCTGCTGCTCTCCACCCTGAGGCTAGATGATACATGTTTAACTGTTTTTTTTAATTATATGTGTTCTTTGTTTAGTGCTTACCCATGTGCAGAGCTGCTCACATTGCAGACAGGCTTACACTTATCCGGACATGCTTTAGCAGTGAAAATGCACCATTATCCCAAAAGTATTTTACCAGCTTCAGTATCTGGTTTTGAATTATCAGATGTAAAAATGTAAATATTTTTAAGTGCTTACAAAGGTGATTAGCATGCAGCGCATCTGAGGTCATTCACTCTGGCATCTGTCACCTCCATACATGCGTTCTGGGCTCGTCGTGTCAGGTTGCCTACGGGATTATGTGATTTGGTCTGACTACAGGGCTGCTATTGTCACTGGGATTACCTTCTTTGTTGCTATTAGGAAGTTAACATTTTTTCGCTGATCCTAGATTCCTGACTTGCCTGAGTCCATTACTGAATCATCTCATTTTTGTATAGTTGTGTTTTTTTTATCTTGCTTTATTCAAATACGTTTAAATACAACAAGATACATAATTAGAATTCTAATAATGACTTTGCTTTCCAGGCTGTCCCCAGCCTTGCCTCCTAGGCTGCCTGCGATGGGCTCCATGACCCCGTAACGAGTAATCGATTTGGAAGAATGGTAGACATTGCGTTAGCTAGCATATAGCTAGCTTAATAGCATAGACTTCATTGTTTTGCATAATGATAAGATAAGATTGGATAATGATTAACGATAATGATAATGATTCCCCCATTCCTGGAGTTGCATCGACAGTTCCTTATATCTGACGCTGACTTTCCTCTGAAAGGTGGTAGTATCAGATTCTTAAGAAGACCAGCTAGTAAACAGACAAGAAACACCCATTAGAAAACAGGTAGTGTGTGATGTCAGTGATGTCAGCTGCCTTGCAGGATTTTCAAAGTCATTAAACAAATCTCTTCCTGTGAAAGAATCTTCTCGGTAATTACAAAAAGGACCGACAGCTATGAACTGTCCATCAGCCATAAATCTACTTGCTAGCTGGGGAAGGAAGCAACACTACAGTCACCCTTAAATGAGGCGGACAGCCCTGTCTGGTCTTTCCCTCTGCGTGGAAACATGTCGGCCCACATTCACAGCCATGAGAATGCGCACACCCATATGTGCATTAGTTTTCAGTTGCTTGGTTCAAATTACATATGCTGCCTAGATGTTCAATGTGAAAGCATATAAATGCTGCGGTGCATTGAGTTATAACAGAGAATATGGTGAAAGTTATCTTTTAATGACTCAAAAAAATCCTCCATTCCTCTATTCATTATTGATTGCTAGGAAACGGGCATCTCAGTAATTGTTTTTCAAAAACAAACCCTCGGCCCTGTTTAAGTGGCCTGTGTTTTTAATTAGTTGTGTGCCGATATCTGTGTGAACTGTACTGTTTATGTAACAAGAGTCACTGCAAGGTCATTTTTTTTTTGCTTTTCGCTTTTAAAATACGATGGCCAGATTTAGGGAGCTTATTCGAAAGCCGGGGGAATAGTATTTGTGCTGAAGAGTGAAACTGCTCTAAATGGAGTCATCAGGTGATACTCTACGTGCTATTCAAGTACTGGCCAGATGATATCCTCTTCCCAGGTGATATCCTCTTCCCAGGTGACATTCTCTTCCATGTAAAATTTTGCCCCTGAAAGATTACCTTCCTCAGAGGTGCAAACGTACATGATCTCTTCAGCATTCAGTGGTCTGGGGAGTTTCGGGTCCTTATGTACAGCCGTCCACGCCCACCGTCAACCACGTTACTAAGAAATTTGAGCTATTCACATCGGTGGTCAAAGACACCCGCCAGTGCAGGGGCACTGTGTTCACAGGGCAGTCTCCTAAAATTAGAGAAAAGAGCTGACACGATTCCCACGCTGCTGGTTTATCTACAAAGGAGGAGAAGGGACAGCTCTTTTCTGGGCTATCGCTGGGCGATCTCGTCTCGGTGCCCGTCCATCCAAGCAGAAGAATGGAGTTGCCCATTCAGTTTGTACTACGCATGTTTACCCCTGTCGCAAAGCATAAACGGCATGCAAACCCAGCCTCCTTTAGACTATTGTGTCTCAGGGCTATGGTGTCAGGCAAATTCTGATGACTTTGTTCACTACTATGCTCCACGCAGTCAGGTTACTAAGTGTTTTCACTGTAAACATACCCTGTAAAGGTATTTCTGTTCATTTCAGGGGAGGGTGGAGTCCTAAATTATAGGTGTTGGAAGCAAGTTTTCGCTTGATCAGGCCCATTGTCTATAGTTCAGTTTCATAATATTTAATATTCAGCATATCCACGTTTATATTCATTTAATTATGTCCTGGCCGCGAAATGAACAAATCTTTATGTTCCTCAAACACGTATGAAGACTGTCATTATTTTTTCATTTGACTTTCTTTAAAGCAATATACAGGTCAGTATATCACTGCACAGTGCAAACACCTAGAATGCATCTGAACAAGTTATTTCCATTGATTAGTGTTACCTGAGAAACCAAAACATAACTATGATATGCTCGCTGATATGAAATTCTAGCCTTTTTCAGGGTGGGTTGATATATGAGACCAGACGTCATTAACTTTAAGTATAACATGTTTGTTGCACAACCAGTTCATGATCATGGTCTGACCACGCTGGTGAAAAAGTGCCAACTTTACAGAAGATTAAAGGCTTCGGCAAAGGCCTGCTGAGCGGCCAGGCGCTGTGGTTGTTTATTGTATCTGCCAGCTTCTTCATCTCAATGAATACGTAAGCCTCAGTTATTGTCATTTCTAAACAGAAAGCATTTAGAGCACATTAGATTTCTGCTACGAGAAACAAAAATTATGTTACAAGCCTGACTGAGAAATGAAGACAGAGACTGAATGAAGACTTAGAATTTATTATGGATTTCAACTGATTAACACAATTAACAAGATGAAAGTAGACATAGATGGAGAAAAGTTTTATTAACCTCATTACTCTAAAATGGCGATAAAAACTGAATTTCCCCAAACAATGCTCAGCATATATTTTAAGCCACTTTAACCCAAGGACAGTCACGGGGTCAGGATATTAGTGTGAAAGAAATTCCTGAACAGATCAGGAAAAGGCTACGGGTCTGAGCCGAGCATAGCCCTGGACTGTAGAGTACCCATTGCTTATAATGATCTTCACAACGAGGTGGGGAACTGGGAAATGGGAGGTAACGTTCCAAAGTGACGCGGGACATAAGGAGCACAGTTCCTTTCAGTTTTTCGATTCCTCGATGTTCTCCACTTCGCTGGATTCTTCCACCACTTTGCCATTGACCACGGTCTGGGTGACCACCTTCACGATCTTCCTGGTCTTAATCTCCTCTGCAGAGGAAATGCAGCAGGTACCGCAGAGAAAGGCTATTATGATTCCTCTGGGAATATCACTGATGAAACAGGATTTATATTTCCATAACCATAGAAAGAGATTCCTGAGACACTATTCTGAGCGAGAGCAGCATGCATTGTTGATGAATTATTTAAAGGAGCCCCCGGAAAAATGACGGAATTAGCTGTAAGTACGTTTTTTCACGACAATGAGCTTGCATTGGCTGTCTTCAAGGAAAGGCAGTGCTGAGCAGGGATGCCCAAATGCATCCTTCATTCAGTGGGTGACATAATAGGAGATGCTTTTCAATATGACAGCATGCAATGTCAAATGTAGCACCAAGAACCTTCCTTTGTTCCATAATGAGAGACATAAATGTACTTACTCTTGGGGGGGGGCGGAGGTGGAGTCTCCTTGATCCTGAAAAATAAAACGCAATGGCTATAAGGCCAATTTACTACGAGCCTGACCTCCTCTGAGGTCCCTGGAAGAACAGATCATGTGCTGATAACAGGGCTATGCTGGCCAACAAAAAGTTGCAGTTGTTGCCCATATTTGCAAGTTACTGGTTTCAGTATGAAATGTAAAATATCCAGAAGTGAGGAAAATTCTAAGACCATGAATATTTATTATTAAACGCAACAGGTCCAGGTTTTTAGACATATGCAATTTGCTTGGAAAATTACTTTGCCAAAAAAAAAAAAAAGAATGGGTAATCAACATATACGACATGAGATTGAATTAGCATCTGCTCTACTCACACTTCCTCGCCTTCCAGCAGCCTCCTGTAGGTGGCGATCTCCAGCTCCAGGTTCTGCTTGACGCGCAGCAGCTGCTCGTACTCCGTCTTGTTTCGCTGCATGTCCAGCCGCAGCTGGGACAGTTCCTCCTCCAGCTGCACAAGGCCAGCCTGCAGCCGCTCCATCTCCAGGGAGTATTTATGGTTTGTCTCACCCAGGTTCCCCTCGAGGACGGCCACCTGAGAGAGACGCACGGCCACATTGCCAATTCCAGCATTGGAGACCCTCTCGGCAGCAGTACTCTTATTTACCGTGGTAAAGTGACGGGGACATTCGAATAGCTCTGATATCTTCCAGACCAATGCGGCCGTTGCCGTGCACAGAACAATGAGCCGTAGAAAGCTGTCTTCCTGTACCATCAACAGTGACACAGATATGTCCTTGGCTTTGTCAGGACAGGCCAAAGCACCAGAATTGAATAATATATCTCTGCTCTCGGAAGACAACAAGAGGCACAAGCACACATCAAAAGCCGAAGCTACATCTGACCTGACGGCATTCAATTCGGTGACTAATCTAGAGCGGTGGTTATGATGAAAATGGCAAAAAAAAACACCTTATTTATTGTTTAGCAGATGCTTTCATTGTAGGAAGTGCTAAATTGTTCCACATATGTAGTTATATTTCACTGAGGTAATTAAGGTTAACTGAATAGTAGCAAAGTTCCCCATGGAGCTGCCATCATTTTTTCGAGTGTGAGAAAGGCATTGAATTCCTCCCAGACAAATACGATACCCTTTTGAGAAACAGTAAAATAAAGCCATCAAACCCAGCTGAAATCAATAGTCCACCGATACTGTTTCCGCATCGTAAAAATTAAATTTGATCTTTCGGGGCTTTTTTTCCCCTCCCTTGCAAGAGATTTTTGCGAGCTCCCTAATTCTTGCTGGCAGCAATGCAGGAAGATATCTCGTTACAGATCGACTACATTTGCGACTCTCATAGCCAGCTAGCTATTCTTCTCGTGATTTGTTTGCATAAAGTAACAACTGCGGAATAATCGGGAGAATACTGTACCAAGCCATCAATGTCTGTCATATAATACGAGTATCGGTAATCAGAAACTCCAGCCAGGTGTACAATAATAAAACCGAAGAAATGATTATAGGGGTGTAGTGGCGAGTTTCATAAATATTTTGCAAATTTCACATAGATGCCTTTGTTCTTGTAGATGCCAGAATATTTTCTGAATCATCATATTTCTAGATATACTACATGCCGAGGTTCTTCGGCGTCGTGTCACGTTGGCACATTAAGCACCGGCAAGAAGGCCAGGTAACAGGGACGGCTGTGTAGGGACGGAGTAATAATAGCAGGGTGGGCGGGGCCAGGCGGAGCCTCACCTGCTTCCGCAGGCTGTCCAGCTCCACCTCCAGGACTTGCAGGTAGCGCCGTCTCTCGGTGAGCTCGCTCTGGGAGGCCAGCAGGGCCTCGTTGTTCCCCTTTAGCTCGCTCTGCACCGGCTCCAGCTGTACGTAGGCAAACCCCCGAAAATGAGTCTCAGAACGACAGTAATATGCATGCCCACCCTCCCACGCCAAGGTGACCCACTGACCTTCTTTTTGAACCAGAGCTCAGCCTCCTCTTTATTCTTTCGAATGATACCTTCGTACTGGACCCTCAGCTCAGACAGGATTCCCCCGAGGTCGGGCCCGTGAGCAGCGTCCACCTCTACGTTGACGTTCCCGCCGGACAAGCGGGCCCTCAGGGCTGCCATTTCCTAAAATTGGAGGCAGGCAGAATGTGAGGGGTAGGCAGTTATAACGCGGTGTCATGAGCCAAAGAGCATTTCTGAGAACTCATCGTTCATAATTAATGTTCTTTCCACGAAAGACCAGCGTGGCCATTAGCTACCTGGGTGTGTTCCTGCACCGCGTGTTGCAGAAGGCACACCCAGCTAATCAAACATGGAGAGGGCCCCCACGGGCCTCCAGCCTCCAGAGAACAGGAAGATCCAGCTGTATCCTACTCAGGTCATCCCCGTGAGGCCTTTGATCCATCTCTGCCCCAGCACGTCACATTTTCTGGGACAGTGAGCCCGCGATTCTGGCCTCCTCACCTCGTCGTGGTTCTTCTTCATGAAGAATAGCTCCTCCTTGAGGTTGTCCAGGTCTCCCTTTAGCATAGCGATGATCTGCTCGTGGTCTGACTTCGCTTTCCTCAGCGCCACACAGTCTCTCTCCACTGACTGGCAGAGGGCTGCCTCTGCCTCCCATCTACGCACATACACATACACACACACGTCTCTAGTATCATGTAACAGCACCGTTATGAAACGCTGTAAAATGCATGTGCACAGTTCAGCCAAATACATTTGTGACAGGAAAGTGGATTACTAATTTGTCATATTGGTAATTCTTTGTCCTTGAGTCTTTCAAGTGACTTTCTCGAATTAATATTCAGTGGTTCATTTTTGGAATGCAACACTATGTCATTGTAGTGCTGCAACAGATTTCTCTTGTGTTGTTAACCAATCAGCTAATGGCATCCATGGTGGTATTATTCTCAGGCTTATTTCCAGAGACTGGCCCATTTATGAACCATCCGTCTTCCTCCATTTATAAAAATGGAAACTATGTGGTTTGGAGTTTTATTTATTTTTTTCTTGCTTGTTTGTTTGCCATTTTAAAAATCATTAGCAATTTAAATTTAATGCAGTTTTACAAAGTGAGACATGGGGGGGGGGGCGTTCATATGTGACTCCAGAGACTCTGCACTGAAGGGTAGCCAATATAGACTTTTCGGTATAACAGTCAAATTCATACACTTTACTGTTATACACTTTATAAGAATTGTTCTTCATGCAGTATTCAGTATCGACAGAATCATTGTTTTATCAGTTACTGCAGTTACCACAGTAATTATGACAAAGATCTGTTCACCCTTTGGCAGTCTATTAAAAGTTTAAAATGTTAAATCTCTTTGTTGGAAAGCTTAAAGAGCTAAGCATGTCTTTGTTAGACTAGCCGGACCTGAATGTCTACTTTGAATTAGGTGAATTTAAAGGAAAAATGATAAAAGTATCCCTATTGATACTTGAATAAACAGCTGCATGGCATGTTGAGTGTGGTGTGTTATTATTGGTCTGGTCTGACAGACTGATCTATCCAATTCTTTTGTGCACTAGGTATCCAGAACATCACTTCTATTCAGTTTCAGCTGGCATAACTCCTCACCCTTTTCAATGAAATGCAATATAAACAAAACAATTGCAATGTCAAAATCAAGATCAAGCAGCCTTGCGACATCAGAGCAAGACCCTCAGTTGAGCAAATATGCATGCCACACCCTTTTGAGACTCACTTGATTCTGAAGTCATCTGCAGCCAGCTTGGCATTGTCGATCTCCAGCAAAATGCGTGCGTTCTCCATGGTTCTGTTTTTCACCTGGCCAACAGGGGTGGGAGGGAATGTTCTAGCACTACCAAACTGCTGCTGTTTACGGTCAACACTGATTTTCATTTGTCTAATGTTATTAGGAAAGTGAGATTCCACTATGGGCCACTATGATTTGACTACAAACATTTCCACATAGGGTGGTAAGAGGTAAGAGGTCAACACACCGGTTCACATGGTTCATGCTACACAGCTCTCTGCAGGACTTAAGAAATGCTGGTATCCTTGTATTTTTTTCAACACATGGGGTGAATGTGCCAAGTTGCTGCATGGTCACTGACCTCATTTCCGAGTGCTCTCGCCTCTACCATCATGGCCTCGATGTCACGCCCCTTGGGAGTCCGTTCCAGCATCAGCTGTTTGATCTTCAGCTCCAGCTCGTGATTTGACTTCTCCAGGGAGCGCACCTTATTCAAGTACTTAGCCAGACGGTCGTTGAGGCCCTGCATGGTCTCCTTTTCGTTGCCCATGGCTGCCACGCCGTTGAGGGACAGATTTCCCAGGGAGTTGAGGCCATTGCCCACGGACAGGGAGCGGGACATGGAGGTGCTACTGATGGAGGCGGATGAGGCAAGGGGAGCCCTGGAACGTGAGCGGCCCGCATCCCATAGAGACAGGCTGGACATGGAGGGCTGCCTGGCGCTAGAGAAGCTCAGAACGGACATGGAGGACATGGTGATCTCTGTGAGGGTGCAAGGTACATAACAAGGACCCATAAGATGAAAGTCTGTCAACCTTCACCCCGCTTTCTATCAGAGATATAAACAAAAATCACATTGAAAATGTAATATCTGACACCGCAGTGAACTGGAGCACTGCCACTAATCATGAAAATTAGTGATGTCGTGTAAATGTCGTTAGGCACTGCATAAAGTCTGTTGTAATAAATTAAACAATTTACTCAGTGTCACAGCCACAATGCCTGAGGCCTGCATGGGTCAGTCACACACAGAATTACTGGTGTCACACTGTTAGCACAACATGCCAAAATGCCGTAAGATGTCAAAATATAAATCTCTATTTGTGACAGAGTCCATCAGTCCCCAGAAAAAAATTCATCATTTCACCTGTTGACATCATCTGCATTCCCTAGAACAACCAGGAACAGCTTGTAGCTTTCAATTATCCACAATATAATGCCACAAGCCTTGCAAAATCGTAAATAAAATAAGGAGTAGTGTTTTGTGTAAAATCTAGCAATTTGTGTATCATGTACCGGAAGCTGAATGAAGTGGAAATGCTCTGAGTTGGCGAGAATGATCAGCCAATAACAGCGACGAGGCAGCAGCGCAGAACGTCAGGAACAGCAAGCAATACTCAAACACCTGAAAGGGAAACGGAGGAGGACGGGATGGAATACTTACAGCGAGGAGTGGCAATGCAGAAGGAGACTCCTTGCTGGACGCTGCGTTCTGATCCTGTGACACAGGTGACCCTTTTATAGCGAGCCAGTCAGCTGAGAGGGTGAGGCCGAAAGTGAGGGGAGTGGCCATGTAACTGTATGGTGGGTGGAGCTAAACAAAAAGACATCCTACCCCCCTGTCGTGCAGGTTAACGCAACCTGACACCTGTCCCACAGCCCTAGGGGAGATGGAAAAATTCAGCCATAAAAGAAAGGCCGGCGTTTTTTTTAATCGAACATTGACGTCGTATGGAGGTTTTCCTCAATCAACATGCGGCAGGGACTACAGGAATACTTTAGTAGTAGCGCAAACATATTAACCGTTTTACACAACAGGTTTTGTCTCCCCGTATCCCGTTTCATGTGAATGCTGTAAGGCTGATGTCACAAAGCAGAACTTCAGACTGGTATTTTTTTTGGCTTGTTTATGGGTAAATTGGTAACCAGCCTGCAGTTTTAACTGCTGGCCCTGAGTGTCCCATAAGCATGGACACGTTATTGCCGCTAGGGCACTATTCTGCCTTTCCTGGGAACGCTGTGAAAGTTTTGGGATGCTTTGTGTAATTTGAGGGTCACTGGTGCAATTTGACAAGGCTGCTGGTGTAATGACATCATTTACGGGGAAAAGAGTAAAGACTGGGTGGAGGTACCGTGCGATACCATAAATAGCTGACGTACGATGGAAATTATTGTGGGTTAAATTTTCATATGGAGACTTGTTTAGCAAGTTTTATGTAGTTATACAGGAGCCCCTCCTGTTTTATGCAGGAAATTAATGTTTGTTTTGTGGTATAACTCTTTTGAAATAGATTCGCACGTCCAGCCCCTAGTGGCCAAAATTCTGTCAAGCGATGACTTACTGAATTTGAATCTGTTGTACTAAAAACACTTTAATATAATCCTTTCTGACAAGCTTAGGCTTCTTTAACTGACATTTAAATGATAAAAGTAACGTTTGTCTCCTATTATTTTGGATAAATAATCAGGCTTCTATTAAAAACATTTCTTACAACCTCTGTTATAGCAATTAAATGCATTTGCTCTTTTAAATTTTTCATTTGTTTTATAGGACACTTTTTCTCAAAAAAGTGGCTGTGCACTGGAAAGTGCTGCGTTGTGCACAGTGGTGAACATTCCCACACTGACCGCACTTTCGTTCTCCATGCAAAGCAAACAGCGTTTGCCTCTGGCCACCGGCCTCAGACTCTCCCTTCTGTGTCTCTCTTTAGCAGCCAGTCTGGCCCCTGCCTGCCAGGGCCAGCAGAAGGCCCCCAGATGCAGGTGCTCACTCCAAGCTGCTGCTTTTGCCTCGTTACGTTACCTACTGTGGATGCTCACTGCAAACCTTATGAAATGCCCTGCAGCTGGACGCATCGTTGCAGCTAAGAAGCTTGCACACTGCACATTGTTCTTCAACAAGTAAGCAGAAGCACGTGATAACAGCAATGTTCAATATTCTGAGCACACAAGTCAAGCTGGCTTTGTTTAATATAACTATTATGTGAGTATTATTGCATAATACAAAAACAGATTAAGATAATATCACCTTAAACTTGTTTGTTTCTTTGACCGGGTAATTATTTTTTGTGCCCTACTAATGATGCATACAAAATCTTTGATAGTAGACTATGTTATTAAGGATCCATTTAATGTAGTACTTTTAGGCATTAATAATATTCTCATTTAAAGTGATAGATGTCCAGTTTATTTGCTTAAAACCACTAGGTACTTATGCACCCTTAAAGGTGATCCTTTTCCTAAGTTTGCTGTGGAAACCCAAAGGAGACACTCATACCCTTGTGTGTAAATTCTGAACGAGGACAAACATATGGTTTACATCGCTAGAGTGATCTAAATTGTTTGATTACTTTTCAGATGCTTCTTGGGAAAATCATACCTTGTGTCCCACCCAAGATTACATGATAATGAAACATTCAGCATGAAGATTTTCTATAATAATGTTAATAATACTAATAATTAGCCTTGTACAAGATGTGTCGTTAGATGTCAGGTGTTTCCCAGACTCCTTACGGAACCACAGAACTCAAGTCAGGTGTGAAATTATGGCCTGCATCCTTCACGCAGTCTTCACTTAAGGCACCGTCTCATACGCCTAGCCCTCAGGCCAAACACCCTTCTCACCCATGTAATGATTTTCTGATGACTATTAGATGAATTCTGGGCACTCAGATGAGGAAAAGAATAATCAGTTTCGTGTTTGTGGTCCAAAAAGTGTAATTTATATAGACTGTGTGCCTGTGTTCTTTGTCCTTGCATTTATACCTTGGAATTAAGCTGGGAGTTCTTTGTGAAATGTTCTGGAGTATTAAGCTTGCTCTGTTTAGTTTGATGGCCTGGTACACCTGTTGGCATGATCTCTGCAAATACTTGTCTTGTAACAAAAGATCATTTCAAAGAAAACATTTAAATAGTCTGTAGCAGGACCTGAGTACACAGATAAGAAAACAATTAAACGAGAAATGTTTGCACAGATTAACACCCATGTTTGTTATATGATGGAAAACATCACATAAACAGGTTGGGGTAGACAGTCAGCAGTTACTGGATAATCTCTTTTAAAGACTGCAAAGCATTCATCTTTTGAGAATGTTACAAGCAGACAAAATTGCTTGGGTGTGGCACGCTGCAATCCTGCCGAGCGGGTGGATGTTAACTTCAATGGTTAGTTCAGTGGTCTGAAAGGAATTCTGAAATTCCTCCCCACTGAAATATGCGGGCCAATCTCATTCAGAGTCACTTCATTAGAAACACCTGTAATTAACACAGCAGCAACTGCACATTTCTGCTGCCAGGCTTTGTCTCTATCTGACAGGCCGTCCCTGTTTCCCTCCCCTTTGATGATAGCTGGGCTGAGAATACAAGCCAGCGATGAGTTAACTTTTCTAACTAATATTATGCCAACACACTTCCAAGTGCTTATTGTAGCATGGACACAGTCAAATTAACTTTTTACTACTGTTTAATTAGCTATTTTGCATCATCTTTTTGAAATCTCCTTCAGGCTAATCTTGGGGTTGTGAATAAATTATAGGTCTCAATTTAAACTGAATAGTGATTAAGCGTTTGTATACCAGGACAGTCAGATCCTGGTGGTTTGGGGCGCAGTGTGTGACTGAACGGGCCCCGTATCTGTGCCAGTGACTGGAAGGAAGTCCTGGCCTTAGTAGGATAGTTACATGTCTGTGGGACCTTGAGCAAGGCCCAGAACCCCCAGCTCGAGGGGTGCTGCACGTCGGCTGTCCCTGTGACCCCCAAGATATGGAGAGCAGGATGAGGGAGGGCAAAAAGAACATTCCAATGTGCTTATACTGTGTGCAGATGGCAATTAATAAAGGGTTGTTATTAAGAAATGGACTGCATGGCTGTGATTAGGTGCAAGTTTGATGCATTATTTTTTACTTCAAAGTTTGACTGTCTTATGTAACATTCTCCTTCATAGATACTCAAAGATTATATGCTGTTTTGCTAGATGGAATTTGGGGGTTCAGTTGTGGGGTAGTGTGTGGCTCAGCAGCTTTGCATGGTATGCCTGTGCAGGAGCAGAAGGTTGTCAGTTCCAGTCCTTCCTGGGACTGGAAACACTGGATCCTTAAATCCCAATAGCTCCAGGAGCTGTCTGACTCAAAAAAGGCTTTTGCTTTGGGCAAAAACATCTGCTAACTATATATTAAGAAAGAAAACTGAATACAAGCTGTTTACAAATAAATGAATGATGACACGTTTCCGGAACGTATTGCCCCATGTGCATCCGTATATCCATATCTGAGGTGTAATATAGCGCCCCCTGGAGGACACTACTTCTACTTACAGCTCTGAGCAGCACCACGGGGGTCATGTCATATTTCAGCTGTCTTCAGGCATTCAGGCACATGATATACTGACAGTGTGACACCACAAGTTCTGTACGTGACTGACACAGGCAGACCTCAGGCATCGCTGCTATGACACTGAGTAAATAGTTTAATTTATTAACAGTTTTACGACCTGTTCTGGAAGGGGGGAGGAAGCTGCAGGTAAAACCTGGTCAGGCCCCTTCACAGGCCACACCATTGTCCAGGCAAACAATGGTGAGAACGTGAGACATTTCCCTGCTCAATAGTGGCCCTGAGATGGCTGGAGAGAAGAGGTAACAATGATGAGGAGGCCACAATCACAGAATGTATCCTGAGAAACCCCAGAGGTGATGGGGGATGGTAGTGGTTGGGACAGTCACTGGCCCACATTTCTTTGTGCTAAATAGCAATGGCCACATATGGCAGCACAGACCAGTTTACCTTTGGTTGCTTATCCATCCATCCATCCATAAGTGTGGTTCCTCAGTACACTGAGCTCCCACCAAGATCCCAAGACCTTCCCTTCCATTGTGACCAATGTGTTACTGCAGACACTAACAAAATAGTTGCAGAGGGACATAAATGTGTGTGCGGAAAGTAAGGGAAGCACTTCAAATCCCATGTGAGTAAACGGGCAGACAGGTTCGTTACGAAAACACTGTTTTTGTAGGTATAATAAGTGTTCCAAATTTTTGTAAAAAAAAAAAAAAAAAAAAACGATATTCAATGTATAGCTTTAAGCGTGATACAGATGCTGGATGGAAATAGATTAAGCAGCTTGATACAGGAACCCCACCCAAAACTGATATTTCGGAAAAAGATACGCCTGCTTTTGGGCTGATCAGTTTATAACTATTAACCAACTGGCCTGTATCTCTGTAAACTGCCAGGTTCTCGGTATAGTTAGCAGTG
This sequence comes from Petrocephalus sullivani, assembly GCA_026780845.1. NCBI lineage: Eukaryota > Metazoa > Chordata > Actinopteri > Osteoglossiformes > Mormyridae > Petrocephalus > Petrocephalus sullivani. The sequence goes on from JAODKM010000039.1 coordinate 31,861,463, forward strand.
CATTTCAGCACAATATCTGCGACATCCTCTTAGCACTAGGGGGCAGTAACGGACACCAGAGGCCGTGTAATCTATGGGAGAGATATGACACCAAATTACTGAGAGAGCTGTAGTATTTCCTATGTTTCATTCTCTCACTCTCAAGTTTAAGCTGAATTTTCCAGTGCAGTGGCAAGTGAACAGCCAGTACTTGAAGCAGGACAAAGGGACAAGCTTAAGGATCTGAGTGACTTTGACGAGGGCTGAAATGTGATGGTTTGAAGACTGGGGCAGAGCATCTCGGAAACGGCAGGTCTCGTGGGGTGTTCCTGGTATGCAATGGTGAGGTCCTACCAAAAGTGGTCCAAGGAAGGCCAACTGGTGAACCGGTGACAGGGTCATGGATGCCCAAGGCTCATTGATGCGCGTGGGTTAAGGCAAAGGCTAGCCCATATGGTCCTATCCCACAGGAGAGATACTGTAGCATAAACTGCTGAAAAAGTGTGGAGCTGCGTAGCCACAGACTGGCTAGAGAACCCATGCTGATGCTTGCAAACCACCAAAAGCACTTACAATGGGCAAGTGAGTATCAGAACTGGACCATGGGGCAATGGAAGAAGATGGCCTGGTCTACATCTTCTACATGGCCAGGTAGATGTGGTTCATTTACCTGGGGGATAGATGGCACCGTGATGCACTATGGATGCAAGTGGCAGAGGCAGTGTGATGCTCTGGTCAGTGTTCTGCAGGGACACTTTGGGTTCTGGCATTCATATGGACAAGCACCACCTACCTCAACATGCAGACCAAGTACACCCCTTCATGGCAACATCATTTCACGATGGCAGTGACCTCTTTCAGCAGGATAATATGCCCTGCCACACTGCAAAAACAGTTCATGAAGTTTGAGGAACATGAAAGAGCTGAAGGTGTTGACTTAGCCTCCAAATTCTTCAGATGTCAATCCAATCGAGCATCTATGGGATGTGCTGGACGAAGAAGTCTGGTCTATGAAGGGCCTATGGAGGATCTTGGTGCCATACACCACAGCACACTTTCAGAAGTTTTGTGGAGTCCATGCCTCGACAGGTCAGTGCTGGTTTAGCGGAATGAGGGGGTTTTAAGTGGTTTTAATGTTACGGGCAGTCGGTGTATATTCTTTGGGCGTTATCTGACCACACTATCATTGGACCTAATGGTTCCAATGAGAGGGCTGTCCAATACTAACAAACATTGCGGGTTGCAGGCACCATTCAGCTTTCTCCATAGGAAAACTCATCTGGAGCTACAAAAAGGGGAATTGTGACTCGTGAGGCCATATAACTTTTTCCTTTGTTCAGGGGTCCAGGATTTGTCCTCCTTACACCAAGTTATGTGTCTTTGTTTATTGACCTTGGATCAAAATTGAATGGCAGCCCTACCATAAAGTCTAACATCCTTACATTCTTAACATACATTTTCGTGAAGACTGGATCCCAGAGATTCTGCTGCTGTTCTTTTCCTGGCCAAAACAGTTTGTCTCTCTCTATTGGGCAAACTAAAAAATTATTGTCATTGTTCCCTTTGGCAATTTTCATTTTATTGTCTTGCAAATTGTTCCTTTAGTTCAGTTACCACCTATTTGGCATCTGGAAGTTAAAGAACGTAATACGCATTTGATTCTCAGACCTCTTTTGTAGTCTCAGACCTCTTTTTTATATATACGCACACGCAAATATAAATACCCCCAGACATATCTGTGTTTTTGACATAAATAAGAACTAAATAACATTTGTCTTGCCCTGACTTCTGAGCAAATATTTTAGCATGGCTCTAGTATATACTGTGCAAAGAAAAATTAACAATGTAAATAGTTTGAACAGTTTTGGACACTTTTCCATGCACCAGGTTCCATACACTTGCTATGGTACTTTTAGTACTTTCTCTTTTCCATTGACTTCTGCCCCAGTACCAGGACCAAAAGTTCCAGCACCTCAACAGTTGATAGCTGGAGGACACCCAAATGAAGGGAAAGTGCAGGCAAAGCCCAGAAAGCTGGTGGGTACAAGGCAGCAGCCATGCCTGCTAAGCCTCCTGACATTCTCAGCATTGTTCATTCAAAGGAAATGACAACCTGCAAAACACCTTATTTAAGGCAATTATAATCATGCTTTTGTTGTAGTCTGTTGTAAGCATGCCTCCCTAGCAGAGCACACAAAAAACAGAAGATGCTACATAATCTAGTAATGACAGTTTTATCTCTGTGGCCAATCTGCTCCTATCATGAGCAATTATCAAAGGTGTGACTTCCCCAAAAATGATTACTTTATGGCCTCATAAATCAGTTTCCACACAGCAAGCTTCTTTGGTCTTAGTGAAAGACAATGCATCAACCAGCTGGCTATCCTTAACGTCTATATATCAAAAAGATTTTTGACGATGATTGACTGCGCAATGTTTTTGGTTAGCTATTGCAATTCTGTGGACCAGATGATTGCTAAAATGCATGAGGGTTAATCAAATACTCAAACAGAAGGTATTATTAAAAATGAAGCTGTAGCCGAAAGATGACATTAACAAATAAAAGAGATTCATTTTATGCATGCAGGTATGTATGTATGTATGTATGTCTGCATAGATATATATTATATTATATATTATATATGTGTGTGTATTTTTATGCATATATTCTGTTTATTCTGCAGTCTTATTCTCCAAGGGAAACATTGTCGATAAATTGTATAGATAACCTTTGCGTTGCAATCAAACATTCTGGCCACTTGTTTCCAGATTTTTTCCTTACTATGAAGTCAGTAAATTGTCAAAAGTTCAAGAAAAACAGGTGAAGAGCATTTTTAAATTAGCTGTAGTCTCACAAAAAAAACAAAGAAACAGTAGGATCATTTATGTTAAGTGGTTAAGTGTTCCATCTACAAAAGGGGTTACCAACCTACTGATTACTGCAGACTGGCCAACAGTATGTGGAACAGCTAGTAACTAGTAACATTTGCTGACCAGAGTGGATTCTTGGCAGTCCCCGTCAATATATAGAAAGATTATTTTTGCTAATTCACCAATACCTCCAACTAATCCAGACCCTAAATTCAGACCCTAATCTAAAGAATAAATTCAACAGCAGGGGGGCGCTGTTATTCCACGTTAAGCTTATTATTTTTAAATTCCCAATTTTCCAGCTGACAGCTGACATTAAACACGTGAATAGTGAAACCATATCATCCATCGATCCATTTGCTGTACCCGCCAAATACAAGACTTTTGGCATCTTTACTTTTTTGATTGCATTCCCAAATTATTATAAAATTGAGGTTTTCTGAATGGGGACCTGAAAATATGTCCCCAAAAGTAGGGAAATTTTAGGTTTTATCACACTTTGGAGACATTTTGATCCTCAGATGTGATCTATACAAACCCACACACACACACACACAGACTCGCGTACCTGTCTAAATGGGGACCATCCATTCATTTCTATGGTCACAGATTTTTATAAAATTGAGGTTTTCCAAATGAGAACCTGAAAAAATGTTCCCAAAAGTAAGGAAGTTTCAGGTTTTACCACACTGTGGGGACATTTTAGCTGGTAACATATGAATATTGCAGTAAAATAACCTTAAATTAAAAGCTGTTATTTCCATCTACCAGTTACTGGGCTTAACAAAGTACTTAGAGCTTTACAGTTAAAAACTTAAGGGCAGTAATGGGTGCCATACTCATTGGCCTACGGCATCATGAGGGCAGCATCACCAGAATGGTGCAGAATGATTCAATGAGTAGCACAGTCGCCTCACAGCTCTGCAGCTACATGCGTGTTCTCCTAATACTGTGCAGGTTTCACCTGGGCACTCCAAATCAAAGCCATACAGTGAATCAACAACTCTACAGAAAATCCCCATACTACCGGAGTGCCCCCATCCAGACTGGCATCCCATCCCACAACCTTGTGCTGGATACGTGGTGAGAAGATGTCATGATGATGATGTCAGGAGTGCAGCAAACAATCACTGGCTTATTGGAGAAAGGATGAGTTTGAGGTGAACTTCACAGCTGCAGGCTGAAATTAAAGCAGCAGGAAGGTGCCATCCATGGCCGTGCAAGCTTACCTGTTATGTTTGGTGAAGCCACCACCATGAGCTGCATTTCCAGCTGTACAGTGACACCGAAAACCCTGCAAACTCTCACGTGAAGAGTACAATAGACATGCCTTGGTTTTAATTACTAAAACGTTTCCCCTTTTGTGTCTTATGTTTGTGTTCCAGATGTAACTTCTATGACAGATTAGTGAAGCATGTTTTCATTTAAGTACTTATACAGTACAATACATAGTATCTTCATATTATAGGGCAAACTTCTATGCAGACTAGTATTTTATATACAGTAAAAAGCCACACTGTGCGATGCTTACTACATTGACTTATTTTTTGGTGATGCCCTTGGCGGTGTGGCCCAGCAGCGTAAGCTTCTGTGTCTGTTATCAAAAGGTCATGAGTTTGAGCCCCAGCCACAAGGGAATAGTTACATATCAAGGCCCAGGGACACTGCATGCTGGCTGATCCTGCACTGAATGATGACACCCCCCCCCCCCAAAAGTATCAGTATTCTATTCACCTAACATACACATTGATGTCTATGTCACTTTGGACAAAAGCATTTGGCTTTATAGATGCTGATATATTTAGAGACAGAAAGATGACAAAGGCATTTACCATAGATGTAAATTTGCCTTGCTTTGCAGAAAAAGGCAGTCTTTTCATACCCACAAATGATTGACAGACGGCTGACCAAATGAAGGACGAGCTAGCAAAGCTCCCACCAATGACTGAAATGAAAACAACTGACTGTGTGGCCAGTTGAATTATTTCATAAAACTCAGTAAAAGCATAACATGCTCATGAACGAACAGCAGGAAATGTTTTACTTTACTGACTACACATAAATTCTCTGACATCAATTTGTGTTTTTGGGTGGATTTTGTGTAAATAGATGAAGGGCAGTGAAATTGATGAAATGCAAAGAAGTGCTCACTTCTTGTGCTCCAAACATACAGCACATACGTGGGAATATTGGAAAGGCATGTAAGCTGTTCGGTGTTAAGGGCAGATTTATGGAAGTAAGTCACAGTCTACTTACCCAACCAGTAGGCTTGAATCTGTTCCAGATCTACGTTTTGGTTTGACTGGCTTCTAAGGTTAGCAAAGGGAGGTTTTCCAATATACAAACAGATCTGCGATAAAAATTTCCTGAGAAATTGCAAACAGATTATATTACAATTCAACTCTCATTTCCCAGCTACAAGCAACTTTCTTATTTTTGAAACAACTAATATTTAAAGATTTTGTTGGATAATGTGGAATCTGGAGTAACATGTAGAGTCAACCTATGGAATGTGCTAATTCTCAACTTCTTATAGACGGCCAGGTTAAACTACTTAGATATTATCGTGAAATGCAATGCAGTTCATGGATTCAAAGATTTCCTTGATTGGTGTCCACCTCCAGTGACACAAAAGATAAAACTTCATGCATGATGTGACAATCAGAATCAGAAAAACTTTATTGATCACGGAGGAAATTGCTCATGTTACTACTGCAGTCACATAGAGATACAAGACAAATGAAAGGATATTGCATAGATTATAGTATGGATGTGTGACAGGGTGGCATTATAGCATCTGAAGGCTGTGTGTGAAATCAGTGTGAGGAGTTATAGAGTCTGATGACTGTAGGTAGGAATGATCTTCTGTGGCGTTCAGTGGAGCACTTAATGCTAGTCAGCCTGTAGCTAAAAGTGCTTCTCTGATCAGCCACCACACTGTGGAGCAGATAATCGGCAGTGTCCATGATGGACTGAGGCCTGGACAGTCAGTATTCAGTATTCTCTTACAGCCATGTTTTTAAATATATCACTTGGAAAGTTTCTAAACAAATAACTGTTGATTTAAATTTCTGAAGTTTATTTTAAAGTACCACACTGTCGATCCATTATCTTTTAGTATTTTGTGGTATTTTTGGGACAATCTTAAGCTAATAATCAAGGTTTCCTCAATACTGTATATTTTACTGAATCGATTTTTCTGCGATAGACTGGAATTCTGTCTACTTGTATGCTATGCTGCCTGAAATAGACTCTAAGCTCCCCCTAACCCTGACTAAAATGGGCACTTAGAAGATAGATGATGGATGGATGGATGGATGGATGGATGGATGTGAGTTCATTTTTGTCTAGAAACATTAATGTATTGTCCTTAACTTGCATTATGATCACAGAAACAAATTATTTAACAGTGAACCCCAAGTACTCCTAAAAAAAACACTTCCCATAAAAACAGCAGCAAATGGAAGGCCTATTCCCTTTGACATACTGAATTTGACATGTAACACAATGACTTCATAAAAACACAGATTAGAAAAGGACATGTTGCTATGACAGCTAATTGAGCAGGAGAACATGTTACTTACAGGAGAACATGTTACTTACACAACAAACTACCCCTCTAGTAATACTTGTTATATTTTTTATTATGATACTTTGCTTATGAAATTCATTACTGGCATTTCAATTTTTAATACATTTCCTTATATGAAAGCATGAAAGTAATGATGACATAAAACAAATATTATATTTGTCTTGACTTGGGATTCGCTTTGTATTTTGATTAAAGTCGGTGAGCAGTGGACTGGTTAGTGTAGCATTTTGTCTGCTTCTGCAGTGCAAGGACATGAGATCTTATTTCCACTGAGAACATGGCATGGAGGGCTGGACCAGTGCTAGAAGCATCAGGACTGAACCACGTCCAATAAATGGACCTCTTGGCTCCTCCCACACACCTCCCAGTCTCAATGGTGACCCAGATGGCTATGGACAGACCTAAAATCCCCATCCCACATGCTACAGTTGATAAAATTCAAGGAAACCTGCTTTCAGTCTTCCTGCAGTAGGCGGACTTCATGCAGAACTGCAGTGCAAGTGTCTGTGAAAGTGCCAAACTTTTCAAGACATAACACTAACTGTGGACGGGTCCCAAAAGGACATCTATAGGCTTGTCCAAGGATCAGCTAGAGTAAATCTACCACTAACTTTCAGGCAGAGGGGGCTTGGCTGTCACAGAAACACACACAAAGTAAGAAAAATGTTAGCATAAGCTTACGTTGACCTCAGTGGCTTCCTGGAATTGAAAAGGGGGTAAAGATTTGGACAATGCAACAGAATTCTAATCCAGAAGTTAAAGGAGTGTTCTGTGGTATGCACGAGGGTGCTGCTTGAGATTTTGGTCCCCATGAAACCATATCACATTGGACCCCCAACCCAGACCAATCCAATTATACCTCAAATATTTTTTGGAACCGTCCTAACTTCTTCCCCTTTACGTTGGCCTTGGGTGCACTAATCTTAGTGCCATGTGTGCCCCACGATCCCAACCTGGATAAGCACTTAGATGGATGGATGGACGGATGGATGGATGGAAGGATAACACTAGTCCCAGAAGACTGAAAAAAACTTTAATTGTAGTACATTTCATCTTAGTTTTTCAAGTAAACAAAATTCTTAATCTTGACACTCAAACACTGAAACACTATGAACATCTATCTGCTAGTGGTTCACTTCAGGGGAGATATGGGTTAGTGACATGCTTCAAAATAATGCACCTCTGAAATAAAGCTATTTTGAACTTAAGTATTACTTCATCCTTTCAGAAGCAGCTAGCATCCACTTCTCAATACATCGAAGACCAAGCTGGCATCAGCGTCACTATTTTCCTACTATTAGCGTGGGATGGAACATCCAAGCCGTAATATGTGCCTATGGTACTTTACTACAGGGTGGCCTGTGTCCAGGCCTTTTATGGTAGAAAGGTCGGCTTTAATGCGTAATGCTTTTCTCCTGTCTCATTCCTAATCAGCCCTCCGACGGAAGCAATCAGGGTATCAGAGGGCCACTTTATCAGCATGTTATTTCAAAACCTTGGAAATATGGACTACTGCACTCATGTGCGATCGGTTATTTGTTACATTCATTTGAGACATTTCATCCGGAGAAAAATAATAACTTGCAGAATATCCACCCTATACCATTAGATTTTTGGAAGTGATTGTGATTGTGTAGTGAATATGTGCTTTTCTTGTTGTGCTTGTCCATTTTGCAATGCATTGTGGAACAGACATACTTTATGTGCACATAATCAAAAGAATGCCTAAGAGCTCTAAATAAAAGTCCAGTACAAGATCATAACCCAACCTAACAACTAAACTCCAACTAGTGTCATGGGTCACAAAAATCTCGACAGCTCTCCTAAAAAGAAATAATGATTTGCTTGAACATTTCCCTGAGCTATATGAATGTGTTGACCAATCACAGTTGCGATTGCTCTAAAATTACAATGGAAGCTCCACTTCCTCAAATATGTCAGAAAATAAATGTTCAGTTCGTATATCAAAGGCAATATCGTATTGATATTGCCTTTAGTAAAAGTGTGCTAAAATGTGTTCATCTGCACATAGTGTCTTATTTGCTGGTAATATAAACATATATATAAATCATACTTTAAATAGAAAAAAGAAAACATAATTATAGCGTTCTCGAGTTTGCTCCTTGTTTCAACTTTGTAGAGTTTGTTCGTCTGTTCATTCATATAATATAATATTCATATAATTTTATGATGTAGGACTAACATGAGCTTCCCCTGTTTGAAAGACTAGCAGCCGCCACTGATCACTAGTCAGACTCGAAGCCAGTCAATAATAAAGTGACCTGTAGAAAAGAGAGGGGACAACAGTATGTTGACAATGTTTTGACAAATGAATTGACAGAGTTCCTGTGCAAAGTGAACCAAAGGCTAACATTTACAATAGAATACCAAAAAATGTATGTTGAAGGTGTTCACACCATATTTATAATGCACAAATTGCAGTAGTATTTCAAGAATTCTGTTACATATGACAGAAGCTAGTCACAAATGTTCAGGGCTTTGAGCTACATGCATTATAGCTCTCATACAAGCAGGTCACTATATAAACAAATGAAAAAATGAATCATCCCAGTGCTAAATCACGTGGTGTGATTCAAAAACCTTTTGGCAGCTATGTCTCTTAAGATGTATAGGCTGTAAGTAAGATTTCTGTGACTTCACAGAAGTTTAATCTCAGTATATAAATTAATCTCAGTATATGATGCTGTTATGTGGGGCCATTACGAACACTGAGTACGTTTAATATTTTCCCTTGCTGTGCACCATGATGGACTGGCATCCCTTCCAGAGTGTCCCTGGCTGTGTCTCATGTGCTTCCTGGCATCAGCTGCAGGGTGACTGCAACCTTTTACCAGATGAGCAAGAGTAGAAAATAGATTGCTGGATTTGTGTTTGTTATTTTAAACAATTACATAGATTTATTTCAGTGATCTTCAGATTTTGTATTTATTGTCTCATATGTTTTGCCTATACTGTATGTCTTGAATTTACTTGTATTTAATGGCAATTATTTTGTGTTATGATCTGCAGAATCCAGGAAAGTATCATGAAGCAGGATTTATTGCTTAGGAAGATAACTTGTCAGATAGGTATTCTGGGCTAAATGTAAGTGAACAAAGATAAAGTCCATTTAGAAATCCTACTTTGTGATACAGGCCCCTCATCTTTGATGCAGTTATGTGGGTGAGCTCTGCCTGTTCTCCCTAGCAAAGTGTGTCTCACCTAAAACCTATTCACCATGGGAGACCCAACCAGGAACTGTTTACGGGTAATAGATTTCCAAGGACCATTCAAACCCCCTCACCATAACAAGCTCATGATCTTTGGAAAGTCAATGGTGAAGTTATATATTAATTACATAGTGTTAAGGATGTCAGTGAAAGGCTGGCATTCCTTCATTGGTCTACGAGAGTCTTGGAATCCCCCTAGATTCAGCCATATTTGGCCTATTACTGCTACAACTTTCACTAGAATAGGTGGTTTGGGAAAAGTGCAGATGGATTTATATGTAAGTGATACACAAATATGGCTGTTGAAGAGTGCCGTACTTTTGATAGACATTTACCACCCATCACACGCAAACAAAGGTGCACATTCCTCTCCTCCAGCTTACGGACTCACAAAACTCAATTTCTCAGCTTTAAACCACAGATTGCTGGAAACAAGGTAGGACTTTGCAGAAATATGTCCAGCCTCACCACAAAGAGGAAATCTCATCCAGATGAGTGTCTCTGTGAAGCTCAGAGCAGGACTGCACACCAACAGACTCATCTACACAATACTAGGCAACCAAGTACCAGGACAGGAACCTTTCACTACATTTGCTTGTTCTATTAATATTTATATCATAATTTTCATGATCCTAACATATCCGCCGATATCACTGGCGCAAAACTGACCTGCTAGGCACCAGCTGAAAGCAATTTTCCGCAGCTGCCAGACGCAGAAAGGACCCCCCCCCCCTTCTGCTTTTCTTTGAAATGCTTTTTCATATCCAAAATATACAAAGTGGCCAAATTGCTGACATGTGTGAGAGGGTCAGGCGACTCCTGTGTTCCCTCGCGCCCATCCGCACGCCGCTCCCATTCACGGACACAGTGCAGAACACTTTGGCACTATCGAGGAACATGTCCCATAATAAATCAGACACCCCCCCGCCCCCGCCACCAAAAAAATCCTAAGCTGTTTATTTTCCTTTGCAAAGTTATTTTAGTTTTGACTCACGGATGCCTGCTGTATACAGCTTAGTGATGTGTCTGCAGTAGTAATGGCTGTGGGCATCCATCCATCCATCCATCCATCCATCCAGCCATCCATCCATCCTTCGCAGCTGCTCATTGTGCCCAGAGTGGTCATCTATAAACTAAACTAAATACAAGTACTACTACACTTACTTAACTCCCCACAGGAGATCACAGTTTGAAAATCATGATTATTTATTCGAAGACACCCCAAAAGTCATTCCGGGTGAAACACATGTCTGGTGCTCCTTGGCTAGGAACAGGCGGTATGCTTGTTATCAGTAGGGGCAGTAGGCAGAAAACTGTTAAAGGGTTCTGCTGTCATCCTCCAGAGAACAACAACACACCTGACGAGTCCGAGTCAAACCTGTGGCCAGATTGCATGCCCTTTTGGATAAAATGGAAAAAAAAAATGACATCACTAGCATAACAGTTGCACTGAATAAAAAAAAAATAGCTGTGACTGTGTGCGTAATACAGCTGTGATAGTTTACAGTGCACATCAGGAGTGCAGAATGCGCAACACTATTAAACACAAAAGAACACCATTACACAATTAACCTTAAAATTATAAAAGGGATAAATATTTCCACAAAATCTATAATTTTATAATTGCAATTCCCTGTTATTTTACATATTTACCATGTAAATACCCCAGGACAACACCTAACAGAAGATTGAATGAATTGAATCACTGATTTTTCTTAAAAGACATTCTTTTGTTTTAACTCCTTATGCAGCCCTTTGTCACCAGATGTTTGGCCAAACATCTGGCCAGTGAAAGACGAAATCTCTGGCTCTTTTCAACAAGATTGATTCACCCTCTACACACAGCACTGAGCTAGGGTTCAGGGCAAAGAGTTCTCTGTGTTCTGGCAGAATTGGGTTTGCTATGGGTGATGTCCTAAAGATAGGATCTTGGTGTAAGCAGGAGCCAGTGAGACATGCAGCATAGATTTATAATGGATTGCAGTGGTACTGCAGTAGAAACATATGCTTGAGAAAAGGCCTAGACACTGCATGTCCCTTAGCGTGCTGCTGCAGCAAAGGGGTGTACGCAAGAATGCAGTTAAAGTGACACCTGGGAGCCTAATAAAAAGGACCTGTGTCCAATTGCACAAGGCCAGTGAGTGGATTTGGAGCAACCTGCTGAAAGGTTAAAGTCGACTTCCAGCTACAAAGTCTGGAGTAAGTGTAGCATTGTAAGCTGTCCTAGTTGCTTCAGCAATATCTGTTACATTGTAAACAAAGAAAATAGGCAAATAGGGTCATTTAGGGTCATTTATGGCTTATAGGGCAGCAAGTGGGTTTGGTAAATTAGGGCTTTTCAGGTCATCTACTGACCTACTGTAGTAACCACACTGAATTAAACCAGCAGTGCAACATACTGTATCTGTGCACACATCTGATGTTCTTTTTCATCTCACTACATCCATAGGAAGAAATGCTGAACATGTTCCATAGTCATAGGTATGTGTTTGCAAGAAGTTGTAATCTGGAAACATCTCTTGCATTTCTTTTATAGAGGTCGCTCGATACAAAGTCTCGTCTGAAGACCTACTACTTCAGTTTAGCTTAACAAACATAACACAAAGTAACTATGGCCGCTGGTGTTGCTGTACATGCCATGTCTTGCCAATTACGCCTGTCCATCAG
>JAODKM010000039.1:31881575-31896394 GCA_026780845.1 Petrocephalus sullivani
GCGTCTGAGAGTATGTGATAGTGCCATGCAAGATCGTTTTTGTGTATTACTGTGAATATAGAAAACAAGTCTTAATGTTGAAACAAATTCTGTTACCAGGTTTTTTGATTTGTATTTTTCTTTGTGCACTTTTTTGCGTCGTCAATTTAGATCATGCTTTATTTCTGAATAAAAGGGTGGAAATTATTTTTTTATCCGATTCATCGATTATTCGAGAGAGAGAAAAATCGGAAGATTGATCGATTAGCAAAATAATTCGTAGTTGCAGCCCTAGTTAAAATGCGAGGTTTTTGTAATGTAAAAGAATGAGACCACGATAAATCATTTAAAAAATATTCCCACCTTTATTGTGACCTTTAATTTGTACAATTCAATTGAAAAGCAAGCAAATGTGTTAGGGCGAAAAATATAAAAAATAAAAAATGTACAATAAGCTGGTTGCATAAGTGTGTTCACCCTTAAACTAATACTTAATTGAGGAACCTTTTGATTTAGTAACAGCATTTTTGGGTAGGAGTCTATCAGCATGCCACATCTCGGCTTGGCAACGTTTGCTCACTCTTCCTTGCAAAAGTGCTCCAAATCTGTCAGATTGTGACTGTCTCCTATACATAGCCACCCCACAGATTTTCAACTGGAATTATGATTTATTTTAGGTTAAGTTAAGTAAAGTAAAGAAATGATTTATTTTGGTGTCATTTTTTTATTTGTATCTTATTTATACTTATTTATACTTATTTTTACGCATACGGTGTGTCATATGTGAGAAGTCATTTGATTCTTAAAGCTACATTACTGAGGATGTTTAAAATGTTCATAATGGTAAGCAAATTGATAACTTTTAACCTTGTCTGGGGTATGCCTGTGTCATATTGGAGTTAATCAAACTTTTTGTATTTTGAAGAAAACGTAAAACACATTTTCTCTCCGATGAGTGCTGTACTCTGGAATCTTTAATTTGAAGTGAATCAAGTCTGTCAGGTTTTCAGTGAGAATTTCACTCAAAGAGCCAAAGGTTTCCCTGCTAAACATGTCAATACAGTTTCAACTCCATATAGCACTGGACGATGTCACGGAGAAGGAATGACTGCGGTTTTAATCTAATTACTGTGGTGGGAATGAAGTACCCAGCTAAAGATTTGACTAGCTGGAAAAAGATGTAAGAGAAAGGGCTTGTCTTGTTGAAGGAAGGGCTGGACTCCTGAAATATGTGAGGGAAAAACACAGGCTTTAGCATTTGAGATCTACCACAACAACGATGCATATGCAAAGCAACAGTATAGGTACACCTGTGCTACTTATGAGCTTACAGGACACATTGTGTCTTTTGGAAAAGGATTTTTTTTGCATATGGTCTGAGATAAAGTATGATATTTTAGCTCAGGTATTGAGAAACTTCTTCTGGGGGCACAGGCACTCAGATTGAAATGCAGCCTGGTCATTGTGCCTCCCTGCTGAGACCTCGAAATGGTTTTTGTAAGGCAGAGAGTCACTTACGCACAGAGACAAAGGACAGCTGGTAGCTGGGACAACAGAAGGGTCAATGTAATAATTGGAAACAAATGTATCACTTCAGAAATGTGCATGACTGCCAAGTCATGCAGCCAGCCATTATTCAAGGATTTAGTAGGTTGGTAGGCATTTTAATGTGGGAAAAATGGGAATTTCCTTAAAAAGCAGTTATTTTATCCTAATGTTCAGTTAACTTTGCAACAAGATATCACCAACATCAACAGTATATCTTGTGTACCTAATGTTAAATATGTGTATATTGTTTTAAATATTACTGACTGATAGGAAATAGCAATTTAAAATTGGCCTTTTAACGGTAATTTGCATAATAACAGAAATTTTGAGATTAAGAGAAATACTTTTTAACGATGACCATTTAGCCCATTGTCCTAATCTTAAATCTGCCAGGTGCTCCTTTGTATAAAGTCTATTTTCACATTCTGCTGGGCCTCATTGGAGAATAGTTAAGCCTTAGCGTTTAATGGTACTGATTAAGTATATTTCAAATGTACTTTGAAAGGTTTATAAATTTGGTTATTGGACGCAATTAAGCAATCAAACGTGGTCTAAAGGCAGATGGCAGTAAAAGTCATTAGCATGCGCTGATGATAATTACAGTCAGGGACTGTGTAATAGTTCCTCACTATTTTCTCGTTGAGTTTGAATAGCTATTCATTGATTTTTGTTATTTGACTGTCGCCCGGCGCTCCGGGTGGGTGGCACCGCATAATGGTAAGGTACCCTGAAGGCCGCTCATTTGGTTGCCTAAACAGCCACAAGGTAGAGTGGCTCATGGGGAAACGATATGTTGACATGGCCTTAACCCATCGTACATAATAGCAGTGTAGCTCAAAGCATACTTACGAAAAGTAGATTAGGTCTGAGACCGTGTGTGACCATCAAGTGTGTGCAGCTGCGCCTGCGAAGGGTAACACCACGCCTGTCTCGGGAATTAATGCATCTTTTCACTTTTAACAGCACAATAGCCGTCATCTGACGTGTTTGCAAAAAATGGAGAAACGCGCTGAGACCGCTCGCGTGTGAATGCTTAGCATTAAAGTGCACCAAACAGTGCCACCACTAAACTAGCTGCCAAGTGCTACCACCTCCATGCATTTTTGTCTGTTGAATACCGCTTGAAAATATACCAGATGGTGATTTTTCTGTATATGGTTTTCTTTAGTTATTTTAAACAAATAGCCCTAATATAATAAGAACAAAGGTTTAAGAAAATGTGACACGATATTTAAAAGGAAAAACTATAATATTTAAACTATAACACTTATGGGACATTTTATTTTATTTTTATTTATTTATTTTATTTGATTTCTTTACATTAAAACTTTTAATATATAAAAGTTACTAATTCCCAGTGGACAGTCTTTCAGTGTCTGATTATGATTATGTGTAATGTTCTGTTCAAAATAATGCATTCAATGAATCGCTGTATAGCTACACACGTATGTGTTCACATTTGAATGTAGGGTTAAAACTCTTCAGTCGTCTCCTGAGTGTATTTAAGTAAGATGGATGAGTGAGGTTTTTTTGTTCCAGAAACTATAGGACCTGGCAATGAGATCAGTCCCATCAAGCAGGCTGCAAGTGAGCTCCACTCCAGAAATGACAGCAGTGGAGCCATTACTGAGCATGGTGACCCATGAAATACGCCGGGAACTTGCGTACAGCTTCTGATTACTTCCTTCCTGACAAGACGCTTGCTGCCCGGCAGCCTACTGTCTCTCTCTAGTCCCAGTGCAGCCTCATTTGCTGGAGGATGGTGGTGAGGCTTGCATGTGATGCCACATGAGCTTTGATGGACACCTCTCACCAAAGCACGCATGAAACTACAGCCTACTCAAGTCTCACAAGGAGGCCCGGTTACAGTGTATGCTCACTAATGTTGCTTAATTCATTTTCAAAATATAATGCGGAAATAGGCTGGAATTCCATAATGAATCATTTACATCAAATAATGTTTGCTTTATTGTTTTATTGCATGTTGTACGGAAAATGTTAACAATGACAGTAAATTGGTAGATTATGATGAAGCCGCTCAGTATTTTTTTCTCTCCATCTAAATAAATAAATGACCCCCCGCCTTGCCCTCAGTCCTGCGGATGGCTGGAAACAGTGCGCCGTTTCTGTGCTGCCCGGACGCTCTACCTCCCAATAGAGGCACCTGCTGCCTTATTACGTTAGTTACATTAGTTACGTTAGTTACGTTATTACCTAGTTAGTCACGATCGCCTCTCCATCAGTACTCGAGCGGCTCACAGCTGAAAGATCGTCCACCTTCCGCTACGTGAGGTCAGTTAGAAAATTGCTCCTTTCCTCTGAACCTTTGGCACCAGTGGCCAAAACTGTGAAAACACTTCCAATTTTTTAGAAATTGCAGAACTTTTTGCAACTACGGCACCAGTTACTTATCTAATCGTCCAATGCATGATTTTACAAATATCAATCACTAAATAATAAGTAACTGGGCAACAGTTCAACAAAGTCTACAAATTGGAAGTGTTTCCACAATTTTGGCCACTAGTGTAATACTTTTGGCATTCAGAATGAGACGGGGCAAAACGGTACCCCGGTAAGTTTAGTTTGATTAAAAAATGACTTCTCAATCAGAGACAGATGGTATGGTATAGTCATAATGCACAACTCCAGATGCTTCAGTAGGGTAGGATGTTCATACCTGTACTCATCCATACTCCTTAAGTGATCGAGTTGAATTGATAAATTAGAATATTTATGAACTGTAAAATAAACCACCAATAAGAAGTGCCAAACTAGTTTTTAGGCAAGTGTTTTGAAATAGTTTTTTGTATGGACTGAAGGCGAGGTTTTTTGGATTATGAAGTATGAATTCCAAGTAGAATAATATGTTTCTCCTCTCATGCAATACAAGTCAGTCATGTTTTCCTTGTGGAATATGGATATTATGTATAATGGACAACATACACATTAATCATGGGCAAATGCACCTGATGCAACTCCTGAGGAATCCTATGAGACAGTCTCTGTCATGGGCAGATGTAAATGTGATTGGTTTCTTTTTGTATAATCAGCAGCCAAAACCTTGATGGTATCTGACTGAGAACAGACATCTAATCAGCTTGCTGCGACTAGCATGCAAAGCTGCAGAGATGCCGGAGGATATATGGACATGGGATACCGCAGAGTGTGTGTGGAATGGACTCGCTGGCCTGGCTGCAACTGCAGAGCCCTTAGTGTAAGGCAGTGATATGAGAATCCGGCCTGTAAGCTAAATGTATGGGGAGACCATTTGAATACAGGCAGGGAAGGTCCTCTCCATCTGAAAAGCTCTTCTGTATCCAAAAAGGTCCAAGCTGAAACATAGCACCAAAGAGCTCAGCTCAAGTCAATGTCAATGCAGCTGAGAGTCCTTTTCCTGCAACAGCTAACGGCTGATTGGTGGCTGGGGCAGGGCGAGGACCTGACGGGGGCACCTCGGCGCAGTCAGCACTGAGAAGGGTTGACCTGCAGGGGGCAGCACCGGGTCACAGTTACACCACAGTGAGCCAGGGCTACTAACTGACACAAACACACATCATATCAACACATTTGTGAACTGTCATGAGTTGGTGTAGGACTGATCTTGTTTTATATGGCACCTCTGTTTGTCTTGCACTGTCTTGGCTTGTATTGCTCTACTGTGTGTCTGATCCCTTGATACGCTTGTACGCTTGAAATGATGACGGGGACAAGAGAATCGAGGAGGAAAATGGGCAAGGAAGGGAGAAGTCGGTCCTCACTTTCGATGTATCCGTGCAGAGCCAGCATGCGTGCTCTCTCCGGGCTGCCAAATGGTAAGTAATGGAAATCCTCAGGCAGACATGGCACCAAACAGGTCTGTGGACTGGGCTGTGAGGGCCTGTTGAGCTGCGGGGAGTGCTTTTTGTGCCTTGCTCTGCAGTTTTGAAACCAGACCTAGGAGGAATGCAATGGCCTGATAAAACACTGTCTGAAATTAATCCAGAGCACACACCGTGAGGCATGGAACGCTACATGATGAAGTCATGTGATGAAAAGTCACATGATGATGATCACCTGGATGACGCGTCTGCTCAACCCAGTCAGCTCTGCCAGCTTCTGCAGCGTCTGCGCATCCGGGTTGTTGTCCTGGGCGAACTGCGCCTGCATCACCTGTTCGCACACCTGAATCAATCACACACTGGCACCCGAGTTTCGTCTGTGCGAATGCATACTGATCAGAGTCAACCACACTACCCCCTCGTGTTAAAGCATGGATACAACGTGCACTCCTCACATCACGTGGGCGCATACCCAGACGGAGAGCCCCGAACTGCGATCTGTCAGCGGCACCCGTGCGCATTTCCAAACGTGCAATATATCAAACATGCAATAAATCATGCGGCTATCTCTCAACAGCACTTACATCCCTGCTCACTCGCAGCAGCCTGCGCCTGCGATGCATCACTCGCTCAGGCACATCCACGGTGCATCCTACCTGCAGCTGCTCCGCCGTGAAGGAGGTGCGCGCTCTCTTGGCCGGCTTGGGCTGACAGGCTAGCTCTGATGGTTCCGGCCCGTCCAAAACGATCCCGTCGCCTGTGTACACGTAAACGACACATAAAGACCTACAGGCCGGCCCCCTTTGGGATCCTGGACGTCCAAATCTATCTGAGATGGTCATCACCGTTTCCAGCTGCGCACTCCATGCTCTCCCGCGTGGTGCCGTAATGGCTCCTGCACAGCACTTTGTCCTCCACCAGGCCGAACTCCTCCCCCGTGGAGAGCTGGCGCTTGCAGGAGAAGCACGCGAAGCAGGCTAGGTGGTAGGCGTGGCCCCGGGCCCTGCGCACCCAGTCGCTCGCCTGGATGTGGCGTCTACAGCGGGCGCACTTTGTACCAAACCTACTGCGAGGGAGAAAGGGCGGACTAGCGGCAGGGGATTGCGGCTGGCGGCTGGTCTCCCTCCTCGCTGAGCCCTTTCTGGTTCATTCATCTGATACAGTGAGTCAGGAGCCCATCTCAGGAAATTCATGCCACTATGCAGGGGACCTCCTCAGCAGTATGGTCGCGCACAGGCAGTATACGCACTCACACGGTCACATACTGAGCCCAGTTTAGACAGGCCAGCTCACGTGAACCCACGTTTTTGGATTCATTTATTTATTTGGCAGATGCTTGTCTAAAGCATTTGACACTGACTACACAAGCAGACTAGAGATAACTGCAGCTCCGACATGCATTTAGGGCCAGCTGTGAGGTCATACTGCAAACCTGAAACACCTGTGCATTGTCATATAAATGTATGCTCTATGTTTATTGTCTATTAAGTCACAGGCATGTAGTTTCTAAATTAAAATTCTTCAAAGCTATACAGAAGTCAGTGTAAGGATTCTCACGGAAGCTTTCACAGACAAACAGGTCAGGAAAAGCTGTTACTTTTCACAAGGCACTTTAATAATTGTTGTATGAAGAAATGAAAGTGGAAATTGTCCATTTCACAAATTGCTTTGGTATGATGCTTTTCTCTTAAATTCAATTTCAGTCTTCAATTCCAATTCAGTAGTACTTTTGATGTATTTACTTCTTAACTTTTACTGATGATGGAATCAAAGGAGCAAATCAAAGTGTTACTTAATTGCAGAACATTTAATTACATTTTATGATGCACCAATGAAAGTTCTGAGACGTAGAAAAGGAACCTATAAATGCTTGTTGGGATCATAGGTGTACCTGAGGAACTAGAGTGTTTAGCTGGGGTGCCTGGGGGTCCAGGACTGGAGTTGGACACCCCTGGTGTATCGGGTCCCCAATAAGCCTTTTCAGAATTGCTTCTGGTCCACCACCTCTCAGCTGCCTAGCGTGAGCAACAGCACTGGCCCAGTGACTGGATATGATTTGTTTCAGGGGTGTTCAAGTGAAAGATAATGTATTACGATTTGCAGAAACATTCCCAAAGCTGCAGCAATCAAAACAGTCTCATGAAAAAAAGCAAACTGCTAAAGCACGTTTCCCTGAAAGAGATCATTGAAGAGAGAGAGCCGGGTCTGGATTGGCAGGCTGGGTGTGTTGGCAAGTGTCTGGCAGGTCACACAGGATTCACAGTGACATGCATAATATAACATTGTTCTACACTTTGAGTGGCTTCTCAGGAAAAATAAAGCATATTTCCTTTATGTCCAACAAGGGCCTCTGTAGGTTATACTCTACTAACATGCTTCATTCATCAGCCATTTAGGTTAATTTAATCTAAATATCCATTCAAAGTTCTCTCAGTTCAATACTTCATGGGAGTAGACAAAAAATGTAATTACTTTTACTGTAGTCAGAATTAAGTGTGTGTTTTCTTTGGTTTAACCCAAATTACAGTAGCCACACTCATCAAGCCTATATTTAACATCATATCTGCTTTTACATTTAATTCACTTTGGGCTTAGATTGCCTTTATTCTGTACTCTTCTTTGAGTAAATTTAAGTGACTGAGTTATATCCACCCATCCATCCATTTCCTGTAACTGCTTGTCCAGGGTATCTGAAGCCTATCTGACAGAAGTGGTATGGATGATATCTGGAGATTAGAACCAACTTATGTACTGATTCCTAGCCGGAAGATGCGGGGTCCTTTGTGCCCGTAGCCTTGCTATGTTGCTCTTGACTGCTAACTATGAACAAGTGGGCACCATGTCCCACCAACTGTCTCCCTCCTGTGTGGCTGCAGGCCGCTCTGGCCTACCGGCACGCTGCGCCCTGCGTACTACTGCAACGTCTCAACACACTTTGGTTTCCTGCAATTACACATCATCAGTTGAGCTGTCAGTTTCACATGAAGAGTCCCCCCCCCCACCATCCTGACTACAGATCACTTCCTGACGTATCTCAGTGAAAAGGCCCAGCTGGAGTAGACAGACCCCCCCCCCATTCACTGCCACATGCACGCGTGCCTTTCACATAACCTCGCAGAAACACTGTTTTTTTAGGAGTCGTACAATCGACCCTTTGACTATTATCTGGAAATATGAAAAACTGCAAATAAAAGCAAATAAACATAGAAATGTCATAGTTGGCATGTTACAAGCAGAGTATCAGAGGGTAGCCTGGAACCCATGCACTGTGATCAGAAAACACTGAGTCTGAAGCTAGCAAACCGCAGCGAGTAAAACGATGTATGTTTGATTTCAACGTCGGTACGGACCAAATCAGCACTGAACCCTCCCCTCCCAAAATGCACAGCACTCCCACAATATTGGTAGGGACACGTGCTTACTGTCCATAGCCAAATCTACTCCCTTGAATGAGTGTATGGTGTTATTTAGCTGATGGTGTTCATGTATATATATATACACACACACCTATATATATATATATTTTAAATACATCTGTATTATTATTTTTATTTATTTATGGTTTATTTGACATGGACAGTGCACATTAATAAACATAAAATGTAAATATGCCAGAATTAGCCAAAGTGGCTATTTTACATCTGTTGTCCATGGACCGATGGTAACAGGTATTAAGACAAATGTGTTAAAATTATGTACAAAAATATGCATTTGAAATTACATTTTAGAAATCAATGTATTCAAATAAGTTTTAATTTCTCACAGAACAAAAAGCAGTCTTTACATCAGCTAATATCCTACTTTCATTTTGGTTAAATAATAAAAAAACTTTGGTATTTGCGGTTTCTTGTGTTCTTATATAAGATAATTACTTTATATATAACTACAAGTTTATAAGAGGACAATAAATTATATATAAACTTGAATATTATTGATAATATAAACTGCAAAAATTAACATTACAGGAATAACGACGTCAATTACTATATCTTTCAAACTTATTTGAATCACATATTAGGTTATCATATATTTAAATTTGCATTTTCGTTAATCTTACATTAGAAAAAAAAATCGTATACACTAAAATATATGATGTTTAAATTATGGCGCACGTTAAAATAGAATACATTTCGATATGAAGTAGTATTTAAATTACAGGCCATTATATGGTTATCACAATATTTCTTTAGTTTTGTAAAATATAACCTATGTGGCTTCATCGTTAACATATTACATTTATACAATTAAATTAAAAAGCCTTCTCTAGAAACACCGTTCAGCGTCGATTAAAACCAACTGTTTATGAAAAGAAACCTGTTTACCCACAGCTATTTCATACACACACACACACATATATATGTGTGTGTGATTATATAATTATTTATTTATTTAAACGAGCATTTTAAAAGATTTGCAAATCTAATTAAGACTCAGGAGATTCTGCTGCTTAGGCGCGGTCACGCGCACCGCGCATAACACGAAAATGAAGGAGCAGCCGAGCAATAACTGTGATTAATTCACCATGCAAGAAAACAGGGCTATGCTTGCAACAACTCCGGCGAAAATCCTTCGAAAAGCACAAAATGTTACAGTGAAATACAGTGTCTGAAACATTTTGTGCAGGGCCTATTTTAAAATGATAGCATTTAAAGCTCTGATATTAAAAGTCACTACCTTTGCAATTTTAAGATCAAATGAATGCGTTGCTGATAAAATAATAATGCAGTCAAGTGCACAGCCCATATACTGGTGTTTATATGGTAATCCTGTATACTGGTTACAAGCGCGTTCCCATCCCAGTTTTTATGAATCCTTGCAGACTCCTCAGTTTTGGAAAAGTGAAATAAAATAGACCATATAGCTACTTGAAGACCATAAGGGATTCCATTTGGGATTTAACGTTATATACATAGGCTGCTTCATCGCCTTTATACCTGCATGCATATTTGTCCTCTTTTACAGACGTACTTATTTTGGCTCTCCCTACCTGACGAATCTGCTTCCATCTTCCACAAAAATAAGTGAATGTGTGGCACCTGAATGTGCTCGTCACCAGTTACAGGATCACTGTTTAAAACCATAACACAGAAACCTCTTTGACTTTTTTCTGAGTACGGGGGACGTTTCTTGCTTACTGGCACACCTCATGATATCCCAGTAGTGAATAACAAGGTGAGCCCCGGGTCCTGATATTTCCCGCTATGGTCTCTGGCCACGATGTAGCCTGCCATGTATTATTCCAAACCCATCGCTGGCCACTGCCACTAAAAACCCACATATCTACCCCATTAAGCATAGAATGGCTACCAATTATTTCCTCCGGGTACTCCGGTTTCCCCCCACAGTTACCAAATTGCCCGTAGGTGTGAATGTGTGAGTGACTGGTGTGTGAGTGAGCCCTGTGATGGGCTGGCCCCTCATCCTGGGTTGTTCCGTGCCCGTAGCTTCCGGGATAGGCTCCGGAAGGTTAAGCGGTTTCAGAAAATGGATAAATGGATGGATGGCTACCAGTTAGGTGAGGTCAGGTCCCGGTCAGGTAGTTCTGTTGTGGAGCGCTGACCTAGTCCATGTAGAGTATGTTTGAAGTGACTGTATATGTATGAAAATACCGGGCACAGACTTCTCGTAAACATTCTCGGAAACATGTGGTACGTTCAGCTTGGGTCAGCTTAAACACACCAAGAAGGGGCCGTAGACGTCTATCACTCTCTTGCGAGGTGGGGAGGGGGGGGCCGCACATGCACTGCAGCTTAGCACAAGAACGCACTAATTCCTTTGAACATGTTTTTTTTTTACACATTTTACTTGAACAATTTATTTTTAATTGACCAGAAATTTAGCCTTAGCCTAACTGATTAATTGATTCGCCTGCTGGGTTGTTGTCCGGGCCAGCGCCCAAGGAGCAGAGGAGTAGCTAGATATGCTGGGCCCCACGACAAAATATCACCATGGGCCACTGGGCAAGGCAGATGTCACTAGAATCCTACCCAATAGTAATATACAGTAGGCTACTTGTATATTCCTTGGCCTATATATTGTTGTGTTATATAATTAATACATTATTTTATGAATTATTCACATGCGTTTTGGACTGTAACATTTACTTCTGAATGTATTACAAATGTAAAAAAAAAAGTTCAGTTTCATTACATGTTCTGCTCTCTAAACACTGTAATATTGGACCTGGCCCTGTAGAGGCCCGTTACATAAGGCAGCCTCCCAGAGCACGTCGTGAAAAATGCACTTAAGTCAGTGACAGAATGTAGGAGTTTAGTTTCATTTGCTCTTACGCACTTTTTAACTTGCCAGAATCAACCCCAATTGTGAAATTCTTTTAATGTGTAAAACAAAATGGCCTAATGCAATTATTGATAGAATTAATAGTAATACTTATTTTAAAACAAATATACGTTGCATGCAGATTCTTAAATATTATTTGTTCGTGAGCCGACACATTCACTGCGGCGTTTAAGTGTGTTTCCAGTCGGTAATGCAGTTAAAAAGCGGGAACCGTAGCTCTCACGAAGCTGCAACCTTAGGCCGTGGTTTTATTTTCTTTTGAAATGAAACCTTTGCTTAATATGACAGAAATGTAAAACTTACCCTACCTGTAATAGTCCATTTTACAGTAGATCTCTCTGTTTTTGACGTAGCAGGTGCTGTGCTGACGCAGCGGCGTCCGGCACACCGAACACTCCAGACACCTCACGTGCCAGGTCAAATTGTTCACCTGTTCAGTATAAAATATTACATGGCTTGAATTATTTACAATATCTGCATAAATGTCAAAATAATGTTAAATGCTGTTATTATTAATATTGCTGATGTGCTCACGAAACAACCATGGGCTTTGCTTTTGTGGCATTTCTGTCATATAATAAAACAACCAAAGGAACGCTTGAATTCGGACACGACGTCAATAGCGCGTTATGTGTGGCGACCCAGATTGCCATATTCAACAGTATCCAAAGCAGCACATCAACCCACTCCATTTATAAAATACAATATAAACTCATCCGGTAATTTACTTTTGTCGTCTTACCATCTTTATTGAATATTTCTTGGTAATTTAATTGCGCAGTGACACGCGCACATTACTTTATGTTCGTAGCGAATGAGCATACAAAACACATTCGTAACAGAGACATTTAGCGCTGAGACATCGGTATTTAGCGCTGTACACGCCTACCCTCACCTGAAGCAGGTATCTGTCCAGGATCTCCAGCCCGCAATTCGCACACGTGTTCTTCCCCGTGGACAACAGGGATGAGGTGGACGACGCAGGCGACCATATGGATGGTGTGGAAGGTGGACTTGGTGAGGAGCCAGCGTCCTCTTTGCCCATATTCGACCTTATGTACTGTCCATTCGAGTGAGACTGCATTGAGGAAAACGTGGGGCATTTAGCAGTTGGAAACCCGGATATGTCCTTTCTGTCTGCATGCAGGTGACTGCGAAATATCTCTCAAATGTTTTGGACTTGGCGAATTGCGTTCTGCGGCTAGGCAGACCATTGCGATTCCTAATAGACGTTGTGACACCTGATTTTTACCCATTTCGGCGAAACAATCGCATCTTTGTATTTCCAGCCACGTCCATTTTTTTCTATTCTTTTCTTTTCGTTGTTTTTTTTTGGAAAAAGCTAGTTGACTTATGTAATCCAGATATACAAAGTAAAACGGTAGACTTTAAGTTGTTTAAGCAATATGACGAACATTGTATAGTCGTGATAATTTTGTGGATGAATAAAGAAATATAGAAAAGAAACGTGTAATGTAGGGGTGATCGCAGTTAACTTCAGCACCTATACTAGAATAAGCGGCTGAAAGAAGGATGGATGGAACATATTTCGAACACGAGTTTTTCTGAAAATTAGACTGATACAGAACTCGGATGAAATGCATTGGAAGGGGAAACTAAATTAGAAGCCCAAGTTAAATAGTCGCTGTTAAATAGACATTTAAATCACGGCACAGTAACACAGTGACAGAGCACACTGTGCCCTCACACGCTGTCATCTGCGCATAACTGGTCCTCTGAGTCCAGCTCCTAGAGAAATCGCTTTCAACACAAATTTCATGGCAATATCTCAAAACAAAGTCAAATCACTGGTTTCTCTTCCGGGGATTAAACCTACCCAAATGGATTTATGCAAGCCGTCCAAAAAATAATCAAGGGTTTCTAAAGCATTTTAAATATTTTTCTTTTTAATGAGCCAATTTAGGTGTGGGCTGTTTTTTTCCTTGAGCGCTTAACCCCATCGACATGGTCTAATGCAAACGTAGCCTGCGATCGACTACCAAAAATGTGAAATTGTTTAAACACAGAAAATGAAAATAGAGTGTCAATTTAAACTGTCAATTACAAAGGGCATCTGGCCACCCCCAAAAGCGCGACATCCTATTCGGAATAACTGCAATTTCCTTAAACATAGACTGAATTTGAAGAGGCCGGATTAGAAGTGTAACTATTAAATAGCACAAAGAAAAGAAAATACGCCGTTTCAGCTGCAGCTGAGATGCCCATGCGTAAGAGAACAACTGCCTGGGGGCTAGGCGATTAAGGCAGTATTCCGGGTAAACAGTATACGTTTAAAGTCCAGGAAACTCGTGTTTTTATTTATAAATAACTGAATTAAAATTAATTGGAACCGTAATCAAACTAAGGTAGTCGTAATGCAAATATATGACTTACATCTCACCTAACGACAATTTAATCCAGCGTTGCTTTTTAAAAAGCTGCCAATCGCACATTACATTTTGGGGAGTGACAAATTAGTTATTTTCTATAAGCGGCAGTGTAGATTGAAAATAGTGACTGGGTCCCGTATGTGTCAATAACATGTTATTGTCAGATTATGATGAAAGAATTACCTTTTTCGCAGAAGGTCCTTTCGGCGACGGTTTACGTCCCTCTGGAAGAGGCGGCAGTTCTTCATTTTTCCAAAACATGTCCAACACATCCGATCCACGCTAATCCACTGCAGCGTTCGAACTTCTGGGCTCCAGGACGATGCGTAGTTTCGCTTTAATGCTGGATAATAAATGGCGTATCCTCCGCATCACACGTAAATCGAGAACCCAGATCTTAATCCATGTTAAGAAAGAGAAGCGCATAAAAAGTATACTTCCCCTTAAAAACGCATTCAGATTTCAATAGAAGAGCCGCGGTACGATGAGGGGCGACTTCAGGGGACTGTTAGTAAGAATGTGTTGCGGTTGTGCGATTGTCCCTTCCACCTTTCCAACTAGGGATGGAGTTGCTGAAGCACAGGGAGTATTGCAAGAACGGGGGTCTGGCAGCTCTCCGACAGCGTTAGGCTGTGATAGACTCATGCACACTGATGGAGGGCACGTTCCTTCCACTTTCTTTGAAACCGTTTCACATGGGATGGGGGTGGGAGGGGGGTGGGGGGGTAGCTGAGGTCCTTAAAATGCTCTGATCAGGAAACGGCATATTGGACGTGAAATTTAC
>JAODKM010000039.1:31896404-31914692 GCA_026780845.1 Petrocephalus sullivani
CCTGACCGTGTTGCGGGTTGTTGAACACTACCCACCAGGGGGGGGGGCGCCGCCCTCCGCCCTTTTTGGGCCGCCCTTGTAGGGGGGGGGGGGGTGGGGGGGGGGGGGGGGGGGGGTAGCTGAGGTCCTTAAATCATCGGTGTGTAGTATTCCTGCTAAAACGACTGCGAAAATTATTCGTGGATGGATTAAATGAGCCTCGCCATATAATAACCGTCATCAAACTTAAGTAGTATTGCATGGATTCTAGGATTCGTAGGAAACACGCCTTAAGCGTGCAAATGCTTTCCAGTTCTACATTTCAGTAACCGTTGTAGAAGAGGGGTAAAGGTTTGAGTCTGAAAATATGTCGACATTTCACAAATTTCAGAACTCTTCATCACCGTCACAAAATATCATATATAATATTCTGTGCGCTAAAATTAAGTTAAAGACCAACGGTTACGCTTGGACCACTATTGCATACTTACGACAGTAATTTTTAGAGAAATAATAGGTGTACTAATAACGAATTAAATTTTATATACTACGTCTACGCTCTTTCAGATACAAATTCAAAAACACCACAACTTCGGTGAAATGTTATGGGATGTAATCCAGCATTATACATCGCTAATCACTCCATGCCGGATTTATGAAAGATTTGTGAAATCTTTAACTGCACTAACCGTTTACATTAACGCAATTTCTATATATTAATCTCACAGAATAAATAAAAGAAGTAAATGTAATTAATGGGAATTTGTTTAAAGTGATAGAAATGGACTGTTAAAATGTACAGCATTAGCACAGATGAAGTCATCGAGACATCAACATGTCTCAATATATTTCAAATAAAGTTTTGACATCGAAAGATGCCTATGCGTCTCATAAAACTTTACTGTTTATTTTATATTTTATCCTATATTTTTGAAGGATTTTTTCTGATGGTGTAGTAGGCTTATGCTGAGAATAAATACGCATAAAATCACAAAAACAAGTTTTTTAGAATTGATCTAATGTCAACAACAATATCATATTATTATTATTATTATTATTATTAACAATAATAATGATGATGATAATAATAAAATGTTGTTGTTGTTACTAAAACAATACACCACTTTTTCAGGAAAGGTATAAGGGATTTCCTGCTTTATTTTGGCTTTATTAGCGCGATGAATTACAAGAGAAACAACTCATTTAATTGCCCTAGTAAATAGTAGACAGCTGAACCCAACGTCACTTTTCAGTACCAAGGCAGGAAAGGTAACGGTAATATACAGGAAATCTGCCGTGTCTCTCTACATCTAGTCTTCGCATTGTCATCTTTAATTAGAGTATCATACATTTTTAAACTAAATTCGAATATTGTATTTTAATAATAAGCTCTAATTCATACTGACATTCACTGACATACTAATGTTAGGAATCAATATATTTGGTTTTATACGACTACCAAAAAAACAGTGAAGCGAAATAAAGCTATATTTTCCATAGTCTACTTCGCAGGTAAACATCGTTGCACATATCTGAAGGTCTTAAGGCCTATGCTCATAATTTGCACAATAGAAAATCTGTAGTGATGAGCAAATACCAGACAGACCGAAGCGATATTCGATTTTGTATGTTAACATCGCTTGTTGGGTGGCCGAACGTCACGCAGCCCTTTTATAGGAGATTCCGATCCGTTAGATAGAAACTTTCAAGTATATTCCGTCTTTTAATTTAGTAAGCTCAGGTTCACAATATGCTAAAATTTAAAAATCCATTGACAAATCCGGATTTTATTAAATGGTCCAAAATTGCTTTTTTTTGGTTACACAAGGCTAGCGGGCGTCTTGCGTGCTGTCGCCAGGTTCGCCCCAGACTCTCCGGACCCCCTCCCTACCGTCTAAAAACGTGCTAAGGTGAACTGGACCTGCCAAGTTGGCAGTAGCCGTGAATGGTTTGCGTGCCTTACATTGGGTCCTGCGTTATTCCTTGTCTTACGTCTGCTGTTTTCGGGATGGGCTCCGGACCACCGAGACTCAGAAATGGACAAGCGTCATAGAAAATCAACCAATTAATATTCGTTTTTCTTTTTTCATTTTCTTTTCTCGTATACATTACTCCTTTTTAAAGACAGTTATGAAAACATTTTTCCCCAATCCCATTACCCCCATTCTATGCCTCATTTATACAACACGGTAGTACTACGAAATCTTCGACCTAAAAAAAAAATAAAAACATTAATTTGCAAATAAGTCAGGATTATAAAGTGGAATTATATGATTGGTCACACCCACCACCAGGAGCACCATAAAGGGTTGGGGTGGCTAGGACAATTCCAATGGCCTCTGAATGGCAGGAGTCCTAACAAATTTGGAAGGCAGTCGGATTGATTTACTATCATGTGCAGTCAGGTAGGTGTCTTTGCATCACCATCTGCCTCAAGGTTTTGATAAGAAGGCTGTTTGCACACTGAGGTATCACACTGTGGAGCTCATGGTGCTTGGGGGGTGGGGGGTGGGATGAGGGTTGCCGTTATGCACTATTCCCATTTTCACGAGAGAGAATATTTCACTCCCGCCTGACTGGGACCCAACAAGCTTTATAAACTGGAGTGAAATTCCCAAATTGCCGACATATCAGCCCCCCTCCTCCCACGCTCTCACGGGTTATCCCAAGCCCTCTGTCTTGGAGACTGTTGTTCCTGGCACACCATCTTGGCCATTCTTCAGCATCAATTCAGAGACAGCAAGGGGACGTTGGAGTCACAGATCCTGAGCAGGGCAGTCCCAGTCTGCTGAGAGCACACGTACATGCACATAAATGCATATCTGCACTCTAAGTTACAGTAACGCACATACACTATGTTGCCAAAAGTATTGGGACACCCCTCCTAATCATTGAATTCAGGGGTTCCAACCACTTCCATGGCCACAGGTGCATAAAATCAAGCACCTAGGCATGCAGACTGCTTCTACAAACATTTGTGAAATAATGGGTCACTCTCAGGAGCTCAGTGAATTCAAGCATGGTGCCGTAATAGGATGCTACCTGTGCAATATGTCCATTCGTGAAATTTCCTCACTACTAAATAATCCACTGTCGACTGTTGCATTATACTGTAACAAAGTGGAAGCAATTGGGAACAACGGCACCTCAGTCATGAAGTGGTAGGCCATGTAAAATCACAGAGTGGGCACAGCACATGCTGAGGTGCACAGTGTGCAGAAATCGCCAACTTTCTGCAGAGTCAATAGCTACAGACCTCCAAACTTCATGTGGCCTTCAGATTAGCTCAAGAACAATGTGTAGAGAGCTTCGTGGAATGGGTTTCCATGGCCGAGCAGCTGCAGCAAAGCCTTGCATCACAAAGTGCAATGCCACTGGACTCTAGAGCAGTGGAGACATGTCCTCTGGAGTGACAAATCATGCTTCTCTGTCTGGTAATCCGATGGACGAGTCTGGGTTTGGCGTTTGAAAGAGGAATGTTACTTGCCAAATGCATTGTGCCAAGTGTAAAGTTTGGTGGAGGGGGAGGGTCGTTTTTCAGGGGTTGGGCTAGGCCCCTTAGTTCCAATGAGGGAAACTCCAATGCTTCAGCATAGGAAGCCATTTTGGACAAACTTTGTGGAAGCAGTCTGGGGATGGCCCCATCCTGTTCCAACATGACTGCGCACCAGTGCTCAAAGCAAGGTCTAAAAAGACATGGATGAGCAAGTTTTGTGTGGAGGAACTTGACTGGCCTGCAAAGAGCCCTGACCTAAACCCAACAGAACACCTTTGGGATGAATTAGCGTGGAGACTGTGAGCCAGACCTTCTCATCCAACATCAGTAATACCTCACAAATACTCTCCTGGAAGAAAAAAAATTTCCATAAACAAACTCCTAAACCTTGTGGAAAGCCTTCCCAGAAGAGTTGAAGCTGTTATAGCTGCAAAGGGTGGGCCAACTCCATATTAAAGCCTACGTATTAAGAATAGGATGTCATTAAAGTTCATGTGTGTGTAAAGGCAGGCGTCCCAATACTTTTTGCAGTATGGTGTACATATTTAGAGCATATATACGCAGGCAGATATACCCACACTAAAGTCAGCACTCCTGTGTGTGTACATCGGCACTCATGACATTTTCGCAACTCTTGGCTCATTGGTTATATAAATGTTGTTAACATCTTACTTAATATTTCTTTAATATTTCATTACCAAAATAAAGTCCCTGTCCAGTGGAAGTTTCGGACATGTGCCCTTTCACACAGACGCGACGGCCTGAATCTTTGAGCTGTTTCCCTGGCACAGGCTCATAGCCGCAGTTGCTGAGCCTCTCACACATTGCACACAGACAGACACACATGCATTTTGCTTTGCCAGAGGCCATCTACAGCATTCGGGGCAGCCAGAGTACACTGGGAGCTTCAGCTACGCATCCGAATCGACACAAAGCGACTCTGAGCAGTGAGCAGACATCTCCTCTGACACACTAACCTAGCATGTGACACTAGCATGTAAAAACCGAGAACCTCTGAGCTTATAAAAACCAATGGACTAGCATCCCATCCAGGGTGTCCATTGCCTTGTACTCTGTCGTTCCTGGGATAGGTACATGTAGGATCTGACCTTGGCTCTCAGTATCAGTGAGCCCATAC
This sequence comes from Petrocephalus sullivani, assembly GCA_026780845.1. Lineage (NCBI taxonomy): Eukaryota > Metazoa > Chordata > Actinopteri > Osteoglossiformes > Mormyridae > Petrocephalus > Petrocephalus sullivani. The sequence continues at coordinate 31,901,018 of JAODKM010000039.1, forward strand.
TCTGCTTTGTTTTCCTGAATGATTATCTTCAGTCGGGGAGAATGTAAGCGCTATACAACAAGTCACTTTTGCAAAAACAATAGTCAGCAATACTTGCTTAATTTTAGCCGGTTGTTTTGCTCCGTTGTATTACCTGCTGGAGATGCCGGGTCCTGATGGCTCTACAGACTATTTCCTTTCATCTCCATAGAGACTCCTAGCTCTCCCGCACTTCTCTCTTTCCCAGACTCGTCGCCTACGTACCTCTGCAGCCTCCGACGGTCTTCCAGGAGCGGCGCGGATCGACGGAGAGATAGCGCCCGAAGTCTGCGGGCGACCCGCGGCTATGAGCTGATGGCAGGGCGCAGCTAGGGAGCACTTAATGCCAGATAAATTAAACATCAAAATGAAAGCCTCTTTTCTTTACACGTTAAACGATTAATTTCACAATAAATACTGACGTGGAAGAGCGACACGTTTGGATGTGGCCGCGGTCTTTTTACAGAGATGAGCGTTCGCAACGGGATGCTCCGTGTGTGTCAGTGTCCTCAGGATCGGCTTGTATATGTACCGATATATAATTGCTATTTTTGGCAAGGACATTTTTTGAGAAATGAATCCAGGACAACCATTAAAAGAAAGATTTTTAAATATAAAAGAAAGATTTTTTATACAAAACGTTTTTCTAACAACATTAAAATGATTTGTTTATTAATTTGTTTAATTTATTTTTTATTAAACAGGGTTTTTAATGTAACTTTTTTAACAATTCACAGCCAAAGTCTACAGATTACTAGACGTTTAAATGACGTGGGTATATTCTGACATCCGGTCAGCCTGCGCAAACCGCAGACCTACCCGCTTTCCAGCCCGCTTCCTGCCCTCCGCCCTCTCGCCGGGCACCGTTTCCGTACTATACCACGCAGGCAGCAACCCAGCTATTGCCGCAACAATAAAAACATTCCGAGACCCAGGGAAAATCCACGAAACCGGCTGGAAGCGCATTCTGCTGGGACAGGTGATCATGCACCTAGCCGTGCAGTCTGTGGAACTGGTGCCAGGGTCGTGTCCCTGCAGCCGCGGCAGCGCATGCAAATGGGGGACCGCTTAACGCCGGCGTCCCTGTCCTGCTGCAGTGCGGCCTAAGGGAATCGCAGGAATTTTGCACAGAAAAACATCTGTCGTCTTATTAAAACTCCGTCTTCAACATGCATGCCTATTAATACCGTTTTAAATGTCTTTCATGTATCTTATGAATAGACTCCAAATGTTGTTTTGAAACTGTTTAATATAATGATTAAAAATGAACGAATGAACGACTAACAATCAAAACAGTGCGGTCCTTAGATCTTTTGCTTTTGTTTATATCATACTGTTAGACCTATGTGTAAGGATTTATTTTATGTGCTGAATACTTTCCATAACTTGGTGCATTTTGGAAGTTTTGAAAGTTATTTTCAAGTGGTTCTGGAAAGCTAGTAGTGAAAAACCAAGCATGTATAAGGAATATTATGAATTAATTGCAAATAAAACAAATTTTGTTCACTCAAGCTAAGCTATGCCTTTCCCTCACTGCTGTGTTTGCTATTCTAATGACTCCCAAGTGGCAAATGTTGCTCCCAGCTGGGCATTCGGTGGCAGCACCAGTTCCTCTGTCTTCTGCTTGCCGTGGCCAAACATCTGGCTGTTGTCTGAGCAGGAAGGCGATGGAGAAACTGCAGGGCTGCTGTGCCTCACCTCCGAAGGCGACGAAGTGGCAAAGAGGGTGTTGAACATCAGGAAAATGATCGATTGCTTGAGGACTGAGCACTGGGGGCCGTTTCTACATTAACACGAACACGCCACCTCTTATTTGGTGTAGGAACAGGACAGGCTACATAAACGAATATATGCAAGTATATATCTGTATGCCTTTAGCATAGAAAAATAGTTGAGCTGTTTATTAAAGCTGGGTAAAACATCACATCCACTTGTTATACTTATAACCCTTCTCAGCCAAATCATTCTGGCAGCTTAATCCTGCTTCATAGCAAGGTGCTGGCCGTAATTTACTTAATCTGTTTAAGGGGGAACATTTTATGCTTTTTTTATCACTAGTATTTGAGGACCTAAAGTTTACGCACTGTTCAGCCAAAGACATGAGTTACCCCAAAAACTCTCACCTGTGGGTCAGTGATTCGGTACTGAATGCATCACGCATGGGCTTCTCCGTGAGCTTTAGAATACTGCCAGACTGTGGGCGTTTTGTCTGTAGGTGTCAGCAGAAAATGTTGTTTGGGGTGGGCATCGATAACCAGTTATATTTTTGGGTATCTACTTTATGGTTCCACTTAAAAAAATAAAATAATGCATATTTTTCTTTTTATTATTTTGATGTTGGGTGGCATTGGGTGAGGGGGGGGCATGCTTACTGGGATCCTTAATTCTGCCCCTGGGTGTCCGCTGTACAGTATGTCTGTAGATGAGTTCAGCTCTGCCTGGCCTACCGCCCTCTGCTGGTGAGCCCTTCTCAGAACTTATTAAAATAATAATGAATGCTTTGTTAAAGGTGAACCTTAGCACTGATATAATAATATATATTTGCACATTATTCTAATAGTACAGTACAATATTGACTTAATGCTAATGTTAACATGAGGGTTAGCTCCGGCCTGTGTGTTCAGCGGCCCCTCCGAAACCACCCGTGTGCTGCACTTTCTCTGCGGGACAGCTACACCCCGCTCCCCCCAGGGTGCTCGCACCCCCACCCCAGGCAGTTGAGCTACACCGTCATTTGTTAAACGCAAGTAAGAGAAACAAACTTCTAGGGCGCTCCGTTCCCCACAGGAAAGTTGGACGTGGACCATGCTGCGTACGTTTTGAAAAATAAATTCTTTTAAGAGTCATTTTGGCTTAAGTGTGCGGCGTAAAAAGGGAAAGAACCCAGCTCTGATGGATGAGTTAACCTCTGTCAGCGCTGCTAGCTGCTCCACTAGCAAGGGCTTTACAGAGCAGCTCTTACACGCCCAGAGTTGCCAACTTCAGTCAGTTGACTGGAGTGAGATTTGTCTGCACACACATGTACATGTATGTAAGAGCTTATTACCTTGTAAATAGTCTGTAGGGTTTGCAAACTATCCCAATGCTTTTGATGTAACTCATTTTAGGTACATAATGGAGTAATATAGATTTGCGGTAAGATTTCTTGCAGGAGTCGGAAAGCGTGAGTGTCACGCCAGATGGAAGGAACATGCCTAGCACAGCATTCTCACTGTCACTCTCGCTCAGCCAGTGTTCCTCCTCTTCCTCACTACATGGGCCCCGTGAGAGAATGCCGGATTTCGGGCCTGAAAGGTCCGCCGATTGAAATGTTTAGTTAGGCCGGAACCCGCAGCCGGCTCAGCTCTCTTACCCCATAAATGTAGCGCGTCGCTGGCGTCCCGTGCCTGCGAGTGACCGCTAGGCCGCTATAGCGGCACCATAAAGCTCCTCTGCCGCTTTCGTTCTGGACCCCAGCATTTACCACATCACTCAAACACACCAAATGAAATGTATCAAGTCAAGCGTCAGGGATGGTTGCATAGTACCCTGATCGTGCAGTTTTTTTTTCCTAACTTGACCAAATTGGTTACAGTAGGCAGCAAACCCAAATAATATTTCCAGCCACTTAAATATGGGGATACTGTATACAGACTGAATTTTTATTGGCTATAAAATAACCATCTCAGTTTCAAGGGCTTAAAGTCTTCCTAAGCACTCTTGCAGCTCAGAGTCCTAGCCCAGTGTCCACTTTCTCCTGCCTTCTTCTTCTTGGAAGACACTCCAAGCTCATCCTAATCCTGTTCTGGATTAGCAGTCATAGAAAATGGATAGAAGAAATGGGACCTTTTTCATGCAGGTCCTGCGTTTCCTCTTTCTGAAATATGTCAGTTTTTGTCTTTTTTGGCTTTATTGGCTGTGAGGGTGATCAATCAGTCATTTCATCTCTAGAGTGTGGTCAGCCCCCGACGGGCAGCCATTGCTGGTATAATGCATAAAAGAGTAGATGCTTATTAAGAAGTGAAGCTCGTGTGCTGTGGAATTTAACTGCAGTCTTTCGGATCTGTTTGGGCTTTGGTTGCTCCCTCTGTCCGATGAACCCGCTGATTCATTTTCGGCAAAGTGCATGCATCATCCGGAGCATCACCAAGACCGTGACCCACGGGTAAAATACTGCCCACGATGCATCTCTCAGCCAGTCTGTGGCGTTATCTGCAGAAATAATAAACTGGGACTCCAGTTTATCTGTTTTGGAAAAAAAAGATGTATATTAATTTCCTTAGGGAATCCTGGAAGACATAGACCAGGTCCATATCAGCATGTGAATGGTGGATGTCCACCACTGAGTTCAGGGGGATGAAAAATAGGTAGAATGGGGGCAGTTTTTCGCCGTAGGCCGATTTATTCCCACGTAGGCAGCAAATACCTGTGACCCCAAGGACATTATTCTATATAACGCAAGGCCTGATGGGAGGAGAGCGGGGAGGAGACGTTTTCATAACTTACACGTGAGTCACTGCTCTGCAAGTTCACAGACTCCGACTGCGGGACCCCGGGGTGGGGTGGTGGGCCTGGGGAGGGGAGCGCAGGCCAGGTTGCTCTTGGGGGGGTGGGCTGAAAAATGGATGTGTTCTTGCGTTGCCTTAGGCCAATTTATTATTTGAGCATCCCATTGTTTTCACAGGGCTACTGAAACTGAAGCCAAGGCTCTGTGGCTTGTGGGGGGGTGAGGGGGGGCGGAGGAGGGCGACCGGGCTGGGGCCCCGGAGCTGTTGTGTTTTCTCTCCAAACATGCCAGTCCCCACCATGCTCCCCTCTTCCCCCGATAACAGTTTTGGGGGTTATCGACGGGGGAGGCACAGATTACGACGTTTTAAGCTGTATTCGTCACCCGAGTTTTTTCCTTTCTAGCGGGATATGGAGCCATTTTTTTTCTTTAATTTCCAAACAGGAAGCAGAACCTTTCAGGAGCATAAGAAAGCCTGTCGCTGTCTGACCACGAGCTTGGCTTTGCGGTCAGGCTCAGTGCAGGGCAGCCCAGTGATACAAACACTCATTGCCGTGGCAACAAGAGCGCGTTGCGTAATGTGCCGCAGGAAGTTTTCTTTGGGCATCGCTGCATCGTCGACTGCAATAACGCAGCGGAAACCACGCAGCACCGCGTCCTACTGGAGTGGCCATTGTGCCACATTCAAAGTGAGTAAGATTACTTTCTTTTTGAACATTTCAACACCTTTATAGCACATATTGGATCATTTCTCACATTAATATATTTCCTGTATACTCACTAGCCCCTATAGTGGCTGTATATCCAATGTGGTGCAGGATGTCGGTACATTTGTTTGGCCCCGTTTTCATGCCCTGTTATTCATAAGAAATACTTGTTAGTTTAGTGTAATGCCAAATTATATTATTTTCTAGTTGTGGTTAATGATTTTGCTGCATGAAAATTATGTGTTCAAACAGCTGACCAAGCGCATGCATCAGTACATGGTGTGTGAGTGTGCCCTGTGATGGGTTGGCGTCCCGTCCTGGGTTGCTCCCTGCCTCACGGCCATAGTTCCCAGGATGGGCACCGGACCTCCCGTGACCTAGAACAGGATAAGTGGTTTCAGAAAATGGATGGATGGACAGTTAACCAAACTTCCTTTCAGATTTTGTTCCAAATATTAGTAGAATGGGCATGTTTTTTCTAAACATGTTATAATATTGGTGATAATGATAATTCGATTGGAGTGCGATCACTGAGATGAATAAGTACACTGCATGAATGGGGGGGCAGTGGGATGACACAGGACAGCGTGCCCCCCCCCCAGGCCACCTAATTCTTAGTGCGTCTGTCGCTTTGCCAACAACTCCGGACAGAAACATGCACATGAAGGACGAGTTTTCTCGAGATGCAGCCCAGTCCACGCATAGGCAAACACCCCCTTAATGAGCCCAATCCATTGCTCTGCACCCAGAGGAAAGGGGGGGTCATGCTCTGCTAATTCATTAAAATCTGGCGGTGGCCAAAGAGCACACCCTGGGATGAAAAGTGCTCACTAATGAACAGCGAGCACCAATTAATCGCGTCTGGCCGAGGAACGCATCCTTAAGTGCCAATGGAGGTCATTCCTGTTAAGTTTTTTTTTTACCTCGATATCCCAGCGATATCGGCAACCAGCTCTGTTGTGAAACAGTCCATCTCTGCGGAGTAATTCATTAAACAGTTTAACGTTAACACGCGTTATTTTTCATCTGTAGAACAAATGGCTTTCGAAACATTTTTTGGACTCGCACACATCCAAACATGAATAATGGAAAGCGATGAAGCCGTTATTGCTTTTTTTAGCCTATTTGTTACCATTTCATGTGAACGTTATACTCTATAGACATGTGAAAGCAATATTGCTGCAGTTTATGGGAAAATTATCTTTGACAGTCTAGGGTTCACAGAGCTGCAAGCATGTATGATACCTTATGGTCACCTACCCTGAGTATTACAAGAAAAGGTCACCAGGTAGTACAGCTCAACCCTCTGACACCTTTGTGACTCTGCAAACCACACACACATCTGGGCCTACATGCCACATGAGGGATTTGGAACCTGTCCTATAACAATCAACTTCTGCCTCTCCGTGTGAACAATTTTGGGAAAGTGGGGGCTGGAGAGTGTCACATGTCCTCTGAGACTGCGCCTCAGACACGCCACACTCCCGCACTGCATTGTGGGGCCAGAGGGAGCACGTCAGGGAGTCAGACATGCAGCTGCTTCCCATGAACCTAACCCAGCAGATGTTCCTCTGCAATGTTCTCTTGATCTTCTGTGTGCGTCGCTGACCTCAGCTATCAGAGATGACCCCCCCCCATTGCACCTTTGAGACAGGAGCTCTGAAACTGGATCCACCTAAAGGGAGGTGCCCCCACCCCATACCGCCGATGGTACTGAAAGAAGGGACACCTGGCCCTAGATAGAAGCTACCTCTTTCATTTTGCAATATTAATTTACAATGTTCATCCTTTTCTTTAACACCCGTGCAAAGCTTCTTCAATGCATCAATTTCAATTTACCTGGTAGGATAATTATGAGCAATTCAAGGCCCCAAGTTCTTCTGCAAAGATACGTTTAGGTCTCGTGCAAACAAGCACATCCAATTAACTCTAATTAGCATCTCCACCTGGTGATCGCTACATTAAAGTCGTACCTGCTTGCTGCTCCTACGTGAAGTGTACTGAGCAGTTCCTCTGTGTCCTCCATGCTCTTCTGATCTCTTGCTATTCTTACTTTGGACCTTCCTTCTGTGTTTACCTCCCTTATACCATGTTCTCATAAGACTGGTCCTCTGGTTATTGACTTACCATAAAGACCAAGACTCCTGCCCGCTGGTCTTTGCATTTGTTTGCCAGTTTTGCTAATAAACCTCTTGTTTTGGAATCAGGGTCTCCCAGACTGATCATTGGACATATCATTTTGCCATAAGCCTAATAATGCTGAATCACTCTGCTCTACAGTAATAAAGTGCAGAAAATCCAAAAGGTCTCAGCCTGTCAGTGAAGCAAGCTGGCATTCTTTGGGTTTCCCACCACTGAGGTTGGAGCTACTTGTATCTTCAATCAATTATATTTCGCAAATGTCAGAAGAGCAGATTGAGTGGCGCATAATGGTTTATATGCCAAGGTTTCCTTGCGAATTACAACACTATTCTAGGTAAATATGTTCGGCGTGATAGAGCAGGAACAGTGATTCCGAGAAGTTATTTTCAGGGAGATTTTCCACATATACAGGGGCAACAGCCATGACCCAGAATTCTTCTGGATGCATAACTGGGTTTATTACTTGATCAAATCCATCCCGGTCGCCCAGGTTTCCTTCCGCTGGAAGAGATATTAGCACATGCAGTTGGACCTGCTGTACACAGGAATGCATTGCAGACAGAAATACCATGTAGTCATTAAATAAACAATCAGGAAAACAGATTGGGAAATATAATGTGTTTTTTTTTTTCCAAAGTTTTGGTCCCATATGTCAGCAATTTGCGGGCATTGTGTATTTTGGCCAGGACCACGGGTCCATGATGGATGATGGGGGGGAATCACAAACCACTGGCCTTAACACAGACATCCAAATTGCTTTCAGCTGATCGCTTCATTTCAGTCGATATTTATTGAGTGGATTACCGTACACCTCTGTGTCTACCGCTGCCAAGGAGCCGATAGGAGAGGCCAGCTGTCAGGAAGGCCAATAGTATTTCTCATCTGAGTTGGTTAAAATATACAAATTTAAGCGTAAATTTAAGGTAGTAAGTATAACAACTAATTTGGCTCTGGCCACCTAGCACCCAGCTATGAACAGGTGATGGGCCTTTCATTGAGCCTTGAAGGCTGAAGTCTTCCCAGATGACAACACTGCAGGGCGGCGGTGGTTTAATGGTTTGGGAAGCGCACATTAAAGGTGATTAGAAGGATGCTTGTCTGAATCCCTGACCAGCAAGGTACCCTGAGCAAGGTACTACCCCCAAGCACTACACCCCCTGGTGATGAAATAGCTGTTACACATAGATTAAATGCTGAGTACACATTTCATTGTTGTGTGCTGAGATGTGTCAACAATGACCATTAATCATTTCACTATTTATTTTTATTTTACTACAGACTTGTCCTACTAATACCAAAGTCATCAGAATACAAACCTTATAGGCCAGTGTCTCGTGACAGCAGGCTGTCACATTACAGCTTATCCCTTGATTACAGCTTTAAAGAACAAAAGAACGAAATGGGAGCATTTGTGAATCTTTTAGGCAGAAACTTGAAAGGACGTCTTAGATTTTTCATTCTCAAATCAAGAGTTTCGGATGATGGCAGGTACTTTTGTTTTTGGTTTTGTTGTGGTGTGCGTGACCACCTCTCAGTCATCTTCTCCAAAACGAATCCCAAATGTTATGCACGGCGTGCTTTGATGAGAAGCTGAGATGCTGAGGTCCGGTCTTGCTGGAAGGCCGTCAGAGTTGCTTCATACAGTGCGAGCCATGCTGACGTAGCGTAGGACAGTGCCTCTAGCAGCATGAAGCATGCCAAGACCTGATGGCTTGTAATTGATTTAGAAAACTACTTAATCTAGAAACATTGCATTTTAATTTGAAAACTCCCCTTTGAAGTCAATGCCATCAAGCAAGGATGTGTTTGAGGTTTGAGAATGTCACTGATTCGTAGTAATTATAACCCCACTTTGGTCTGCTGACCACATATCTCTGCCTTTTTCTTCCCTTCTTCCAGCCAGCTGACTGCAGGAGACAGACCCTCCATCCCTTTGGCTCATAAAGAACCTGCTTGCTGTAGATGCGTCAACGGGAACTCAACAAAACAGAGTGTCACTGATAGGACATCATCAGACTAGGCTGGTCAATGTAATTCAGCAGCTCTTTACAGCTTCATTAATGACAGGGACACACAAGCATAGCCAGCAATGGCTGATTTTCTTTGCATTAGGAAGAGATGATTAGGATTCCCTAGTATGATTATCATTATTCACATTAATTTCATAGGCTTCTAGGATCTGTACGGTATAATTTTACTGGTAGTTTCACCAGAGAGTGAGTGAGACTTTAGTACCATTGGGACGTCCCATACATAAGTTGGCCATTTTGCAGCCACCCTTTGATCCAATCAGGACACTTGTAACAGATTAGTATAATGTGTTTTAGCACAAGTTTAAACTAAATCAGATACATGTCTTGCTTAACACGCATATGGGGATACATGCCTGTTGTTTTTGCTTTTTCATCCAGCAGCTGCAACCAATCACGTTCCAGCAAGGTGGGGAAATAATTTTCGAATTTTTCCAAGTGTTTTTTTTTTTTTTAATCCCCTGTGGAAAATACCGGAAAAGCATTTTGTAATAAATAATTGCTGTAAAGCTGCACTATATCAAACGTGATGCGATCGACTGCTGGACAGAATATGCCAGGGGAAAAACCCTTTTCAAACTGGCTCTTTAGAAAAAAGAGAGGTCAGCTACATATTCAGGTGACCCATCGCAGGAGGGAAATGGTTTCCTTCTGGTACTTCATACCGGCCTAGGGTGACCTGCGTGACTCCTGAGTGGCAGAGCACGCGCCCAATAAAAGTGGGGGACCCCCTCCCCCCCCGGGTGTAACCAGAATGGCCACAGGATGCTCCACTCAACAGAGTGTCTTTGAGTTCAAGTGGTTAAGCTGTCGCTTCGAGACGTCTGGGTGTGGGGATTACTGGCGCAAGAGGAATTGTGTATTTAGCTTTACGTCTGCCCCAATATCCTGGGGCTGGCGTTGATCCCCGGTGACGTACACCCCCCCATCACTGACATTACGAGGCTCCCCTACAATGAGTGTTTTGTAATCAATGCCAGCGATCACGCCACCAATGGAGAACTAGGCTGGAATTGCCTTACTTGCTGGGATAGGACACTCAGCTAGAGAGCCAGAACATTACCGCCTTACCTGTTCAGCTGATGAGGTCACCATAGTTAATTTAAGGGTCATAGTCATTAACTAGCCAAAGGATGAGGTCACCGAAAACCGGTTAGACCTATATTAGGAATGAAGTCACTAATCCCAGTGAAGTGGTCAGAGTCAATATCAGGATGAACAGAAGGAGATGATGTCACTGACTGCATAAGAATGAGCAACAGTCAGGATGAGAACATAAACACGGCGTTAGCTGCTCATGCTATTTTGGAGTGTGATCCTCCATTCAGTTCATTAAAAATGAACAGAACTGTATGCCTGTTTCACTGCAGCAGTCCCTTCGGAGGTCTACATTCAGACATTTTGAAATCCTCATACGTAGCAGAGTATATTAAGCTGCAAGAATGGACACAACGCCCCCTGCAGTCAAAGTCAGGGGCGTGATTGGTTTCTTTAACAAAGGGTGGTGGACATACGCCTTGCAGTGAAACATGATACATTCCAAGTACTGTGTGCAACCCACGAAGCTCCAGCAAATGAAAAAGAACATCACTTATCTGAGCATCAAACTCACTCATATATATGTCAATATATCACCAGAACAATGACTTATTTACATTTTCTGCCCCCCCCCCCCATGCCCCCCTGCAGCAGCCCAGGCCTTTTTAAGCATCTACACCTGAGAGTTTCTCAAACTAACTCCAGCCTGCATTGAAACATCTGGACCACAATACTGCTTCTTAAAACGCTAGCCCACAGAGAGCTGCCCGCCTACCGCGTCATAGGAGATTACCGATATATACATGCCCTGCCTGAATTGCTGGCCCTGGGAGTGCTGGTGGGGAATGCGAGATGGAGCTACAGCTTAGATGGACAAGACCACCTCAGAACGGAGAGAAATGGAGAAGAAAAATGAGAAGAGCACAGAGCCTCACCTGTTTCTGTCCCCCCCGGTGATTGGTTTCTATACAAGCACTGATTGGCTCGAGCCAAAAGTTCCTCTGTGACAGTGCGGGAGGATGATGACCCGTATCGTAACTGTCCTCGAAAAAGCAAACACGCCGACGGGACAGGAAGTCAACCTGCAACCCGATCCGAAGGAAGGAAGGGATCTGAAACAAGACTTCAGAGCTTTCACCAGGCGTATTCATCATGGGACTGGCCCCAGACTCATTAAGCCACATTGCCGCTCTTAACTAAACATCTTTTCCATAAAATAAATGCTTCCAGGTTACTTACAGCCCAGGTTGTGAACGCATCTGATCCCAATTACCCCAGCGATACTGGGCTCTCCCAGCCCTGCGCTCCGACATCGCCATGGCAACAAGCAGGAAGCGTGCTCCAACACAGATATGCGTGTTTTCCTTCACTTAAAAATGGGAATTATTAAATAATTGGCTCCTGCTGCTTTTTTTATTCTTTATAATATTAATCTTGGTGACTGGAGCCTGTTCCCTTCCCTGGGTTTCTGAGAAAGGCAGGCTGTGGTGGCTACCTGGATGGCAAGCCGGGTTGGCGCGGTTGGCATGAATGCGTAGATAAATGGACTAGAATGTTCTTTTTTCATTTTGCGGGTCAGAAGCCAAAAGTTGAGGCGAATATAAAACCGAAAAAAAAGGACAAGCTGTGGAACATATGTTTCTGGAGGTTGACAGAAAGGTTGTTGTTGTTGGAGAAGATGAATGGCTGAAGCAGGGAAGATCAGAGCCCAGCTGGACTTTCTCACTCTTCTGCTCCAGGGCTGCAAAAGCCTCCACTCACCAGCAATGCTGGTCCAGGACCAGAACCAGAACCAGAGGAAAGTGCTCATGCCTGCCCTCACTTTGAGGTACAGAGGCGCCCATTGCTGGGAAGTGAGATCCCCCCCCCCGGCACCCCCGACATTCTTTTCACTATCACCAAACGTACTTTGCATCTACTGACATCGATTATGAGTAAACCTCCCACCCAACACTCTCGAGGTAGCATGCAAAGCATCAGGCCTACCCGGGCACAGCGGCGTCTCAGGCAGTGATTCCCAGGTCTTTCTCCCCAGCCACCTCCTCTAGCTCCTCCAGACAAGGCAAGACAAGGCAGGTTTATTGAGGCAAAGCAACTCAAAGTGCTTACAAACGCAGGAAAAATACCATCAAGTAAAAGACATTAAAATCACATTTAAAAGACCTAGACCTAAAAGCCAAATAAACAAATAAATAGTTAACTGAAAAAAAGTTACACTGTAGTGACTAAACTGCATGTGGTAAGTGTATGGCTAAGCTGATTTAGTGTATTGGAAAGCTGCAGCAAACAGTGATGTTTCAGCAGACCTCAGGTCTTCAGAAAGGTTCCAGAAACGGGAAGCATACAAAATGAATGCTGCTGCACCTTGCTTGGTGCTTCTGGGAACACTTAGCCTTTCCCAGATGACCTCAGGGGTCTGGATGCTTCTCAATGTTCAAGTAAATCATAAATGCATTTAGGCTCAAGACAATTTAGTGCTTTGTACACAAGTAATAATAATTTTTAATTAATCCTGTGATGCACAGGAAGCTAGTGCAGTAATTTTAGGACGGACCAGTGTGATATGCCTCGACCTCCCTAAATTTAGACCGATGATTAATTTTCTGTGCGCAGTATATTCTCCTGAGCAAACGATAACAGACAGTACTCCCCCTGCTGGCAGCAACTGAAATCTACCGCGAGAATTTACTCCGTATGACCTAGATACTGATAACCGGGCCCTTCAGAAGCTTCTCAATTAGAGTCAGCTATGTTGAAGCAAAGCTGACTCTAATACTGAGATGCTTCTGAAAGGCCCAGTTATCAGTATCAGGTGTGTTAAATTAGGGATGCACCTAAGCTCTGCAGGGTTGTGGCTCTCCAGGAGCAGGGTTAGCCAGCCCTGACCTAGGTATAGTTAACGTATAATTACCGTTAGGTAAATTTTTTTAACATATATGAATATTTAAAGTTTGTTTTGTCCGGCCAGAATGGGTAAATCACTCACCAGTCTTTTAACATCCATTTGTTAGCTACAATGTTACAGCCAATGGCGGGCTGGTTAAAAATATTCTAGGTGGGGCTGTTTGTGCCACAGGAATGCAAAGCGAACGACTGAGCCCCTTAGCCTCACATCCAGGGACCACAATGTGCTCACAATGCTCCCCCCCCCCCCCCCCCCCGACTACAGCCCACGCCCGGCTCCCCCTGTGCGCGGCCTGGCGTCACTCTGCTCGGCCTCTGATCGTAATCTGCCACAGTCCGCTATCGTCCTA
>JAODKM010000039.1:31934568-31955797 GCA_026780845.1 Petrocephalus sullivani
TAATCACAACGCTGGATTAATCCGCGTTAACGCGTCAATTTTGACAGCCCTAATATATATATATATATATATATATAATGGATAGTTTAATGAAATTACAGAAGCATTTTTGAGATGTGATCTGCTGAGCGCTCCCCCCACCTTACAGTATGCAAAGTTATTTTTGCATACATATTATCTGTGCTTTCTGTACTTGTAAATCTTATCTCATGAGAAAAAAACCTGGCTTACACATCGTTGGTGTACGCACATAGCCTCTGAGTGCTGTACCACTGCCTGTTAGCTCATTGTATAACCATTGCTACCAGCATCAGCCTTCACATCAATCGTGAGGCCATTGCAAATGTGATCATCTCCGTAACCGTGTCTTTTCTGTCATCAGCAAGGTCAAACCTGATCCCAAGTCCCCCCACCTTCAACTCCCAATATGACTACCTGAGCTGGGAATCTTACTCCAACCTCACCTATTACACACGCCTCCTTCCCCCCGTGCCCAAGGACTGTCCCCTGCCCATGGGGACTAAAGGTGAGGCCATCAGGAGGTGCAGCACACTGGCTGATTGCTGGACAGCTTGAGTCAAAGAGTGCTGTATGTACTGTGTGTGTCTGAGTGACTGTACAACCAATTTTGCTGTTTACAAGCTCCACGACATCAAACCCTTAAGGCCCACAACTGAACTGGATGGGGCTTGACCAGTTCTGGGTTAGGATGCATTACTAGCAATGCTTCATGAGGATTATGCAAACACAAATACCAAGGATCATTCTATTCAGTCACCGTTAATCCACCAAAAGTTACCAATAAGTTTGATTCTGTAATACTATAAAGCGATAATTTATTATCATGATTAGGGGCGCAGCCAGACCGATACAGTACTTATGTACTCATACTCATCCTAATGACAATGTGCCAGTATCTGTAACCGATACCACATGATGAAGTATCAGCAATACCGTTAACGGGCATAATAAATGGGACCACACAATGTCTTTGTTGGGGAAGTACTTAAAAACGAATGACAAAAACCAGCAAAACAAGCGTAGCCGAAAACTGTGCTCTGCTAAAATATCTAGGGGAAGCAAGAATCCATTTCATACAACACTAGTAATCTAATTGTGGGTGGGGGTGGGGGGGGGTATGGTAATATCGATACGGGTTATCCTGATATCACACAGCCCTAACTGATATTCATATCGGTAACTAGCACGACGTGCGCATCAGCACACATACTGGGTCAGTCATAATTAGAAAACATGTAATATTTAGACTGAAGTTGCACAGAATCAAAGCCTTGAATTCGGTGATCAGTAGGGTGATCCCGCCTTTTAAATGAGTCATTATCTTGTACAATCTTATCATCGAGAAAGCGGTTGGTAAACCAAGGCTGTCTACAACGCAGCGAGCTGGTCTGTGATCGCAAGAAGCAGACGTGCTCAGGAGGGTGGAGCCTCGTGAGCGAGGTTTCTGTTTGCCCTCCGCAGGCGCAGGATGCTATTCTTGGTGAATCTTCTCACCCCTGTGTGCTGTCAGTTACAGTATTGCTTGAAGTTCTTTTTAGCCTCTGCTTGTAGTTGTAAAATGCTTGACACATGCGTAAGAAAATGTGGTTTGAAATAGCTGGGCACTAAAGATCTAAGCACTCAGGCTGACAGAGCTGGGCAATAAGGACCTAAGCACTCAGGCTGACACAGCTGGGCAATAAGGACCTAAGCACTCAGGCTGATATAGTTGGGCAATAAGGACCTAAGCACACAGGCTGACACAGCTGGGCACTAAGGACCTAAGCACTCAGGCTGACACAGCTGGGCAATAAGGACCTAAGCACTCAGGCTGACACAGCTGGGCAATAAGGACCTAAGCACTCAGGCTGACACAGCTGGCCAATAAGGACCTAAGCACTCAGGCTGACACAGCTGGCCAATAAGGACCTAAGCACTCAGGCTGACATAGCTGGGCACTAAGGATCTAAGTTTATTTATTCATTTCCTTGCTCTGTAGGAAAAGCAGAGCTTCCAGATGCTCAGCTGTTGGTGGACAAGTTCTTGATCAGGAAGACGTTCAGACCAGACCCTCAGGGAACCAACCTGATGTTTGCTTTTTTTGCTCAACACTTCACCCACCAGTTCTTCAAGACTCACAACCGCATGGGGCTGGGTTTCACAAAGGCCCTGGGACACGGTGTGAGTTGATGTCCGCTCCTGTCCCCATCCATCTTCTTCACAGCCAGGGCATATTTACCCTAAACTGTCAGGAAGGGCATCTCCTGGCAAGTTCTCAGTTCCCTCCCCCGTACAAACACCACAGATACACCCATTAGCTCCCCCCTCAATCAGAAGATTAAACGATAACGATAAACGATAGCTAATGGAAATGGTTTTTTTCAGTATTGTACCATTAATGCAATGTGTAGTAAATCTCCATTCATTTCTTTCAGTATATTAACTGATTTTTTGGACCTAGCTAATTGTAAATTAACAGTTAAAATGATTGATGTACAGTGTAATCTATAAGTATTTGGACTGTGGCACGTTTTAATTTGACTATGTACACAGTCAAAATAATTTTAAATATGTTCTTAAAGTGCAGACTGTCAGTTTTAATTGAAGGCTGTGTACAGCTCTTTTGGGTGAACTGTCTAGAAACCATTTTTATGCATATTCCCACCCCCAAAAGGAACCAAAAGTGTTTGGACAATTGGCTGCTTAGCTGTTCCCTGACTAATTTTACTACAATGTCAATTTCAGCACATTTAAGCTGATAAAAGGCCTAGAGCTGGTTCTGAGTGTGGTATTTTCATCGGAAATGTGTTGCTCTTCTCACTCAGTGTGAGAACCAAAGAGGTGCAGATAACTGTAAAGGAGGCCGTTATGAGGGTGAAAAATCAGGAAAAAACAATCTGAGACAAACCCCCAGGCATGCCAAAATCAGCTGTTAGGTACATTAGAGAAAGAAAGGCGCACAGGAATACCGAGCGGCCAGCCAGACCAAGGAGGACAGCGGGGCACAGAAGAGCACTCTCACTTGTAGAGAAAAACCCCTTTTCAAATGTCAGCCAGATCAAAAACACCCTCCAGGATGTCGGTCTAGCCATGTCCAAGACAACCATAGACAGATGACTGCACGAGGGTTTACCGCAAGATTTAAACCACAGGTAAGCTTAAAGGACAGATATGCCAAGTAGTACATCAAAAATCCTGTACAGTTTTGGAATAACGTCTTATGGACAAATGAGATGAAGATTCACCTGGACCAGAGTGGTGGAAAGAGAAAAGTGTGGAGAAAGGAAGGGGTCGCCCCTGACCCTCAGAGTGTGCCCTCCTCTGTGAGGCATAGGGAGGTGGGGTTATGACTCACACACCGGTGGCTGTCACTGAAACTGGCTCCCTTGTTTTTATTGATGAGGTGACTGGTGATAAAAGCACCAGGAGATGTACAATGGCATCTGATCTGCTGTAGTCATTGATTACAAAGGACTTGCATCCAAGGATTAAATATGAGTCTTCTTTAAGATTTGTCCAAAAACCTTTGGTTTCTTAAAATAAGGGTTCAGTTTATACAGTTATAATTTCTGGACCCTTCACCCAATACCTGTCCATGGGCATACATTAAAGTTAGCAGTCTGCATCTTAAGCACACAATGAGTGTTTCTTTTCAAATTGATGATGATGGTATACAGAGCCAAAATAGTCCCAATACATGTGGCCTGCATTATGCGGCTAGTATAATTAACTCAATCAACACAGACCCTGAGTCCACACCATGCATGCAGCACTTGGGGGGGTACTGAATTAATTTATTTTTAATGCAGACTGTGTCTGTCCATCCTCAGGTGGATGCAGGGCACATCTATGGAGACAATCTTGTTCGCCAACTGCAACTCCGTCTGCACAGGGATGGAAAACTGAAGTACCAGGTAATGGTGTGGTGTGCCAGCATCAGCTACAGGCCTTGGAAAGCCTGCATTGGTCTTCTATAGCAGTGTCTCCTAACCCGGTCCTCAGGGAACCCCAGACGGTCCACATCTTTTGACTGTCTGGCAAGGAGCTGGGAGGGAGCAAAGCATGTGGCCCACCTGGGGTCCCCGTGGGCCGGATTGGGAGACACACTTCCATAGCACAGAAGCTAACTGTGTTACATCAGCTATTTGCATGGGTTGTGTACTGCTGGTGAGAGAACTTTCAGATGCTTCTCATTTTTCGTGTTGCCGTCCGGTACAGATGTTTCCGGTTCATGCTTATGTTCCTCACTGTGTGCTTATTTCCAAGATTCTATTTCTGGATCCAAATCTTATGTTTATATGAAACAGCTATGACAATACATTTATTCTGTTAGAGAAATCGTCTTTGGGTAGTGGTCTATTTGTGTGTGCTTTGTTACAGTCCATTTGTTGTTGCACTGTAACCTATGGTCTGCCTAGGTTTTGTAGTCACAAGCTAAAATAATCTAAAAACTAATTTTTTGTCCTCTGTCTGATACATCAGACAGATTATCTGGTAATCTATGCAATTTATGCTATTAACCAATAAGAATTCAGTTTGAATATACCTTACGTATAATGCCTACACTCATATCTTTTGTGGTGATGCATAATGCTTACTCTGCAACATAGAGATGAGATAAGCCCCGAGATCTCCAGTAAGATCTCCTCAAATATCTTCATGCACTTTCAGCTTTCTCGGCATCCTATAATACTCTCCACATAAGAAAGAGTTGACATGCTTTGGAAGAACCACAGTGTTCAGTCCTAATGCTACTTTTCGTACTTTCTGCATTACACTCATACTATTGTTTTTTTTTTTATGGAATACCTTCAGAGGTGGGTAATCCAGGTCCAGAGAGTAAAAGTCCAGACCAAGATTTTGTTTCAACCCGAGTACTCTGTGACAGTGACTCTTTGGCTGTGTCCGAATTCGGGGGCTGAGTCCTATCCAGGACGCAGCCTCCGTACACCGCGTCCCTCGAATGCTACCCAGACCGCGAAGGCCAAACAGTCTAGCCTTCAGATCCAGCACGAGGGGCACCCAAGCCTTTCTTTAGAGAATCCCAAAATTCATTGCGACTTCGCCCTGCAATGCATATTGGGATACAGTGGGCTGCAAAGGATACACCCGACCCATACTTAAAAAAACGGGGAAAAGTAGGACGCTTTTGTAGGCTGCATTTCGTGGAGCAGTCAAATTCGGATAGCCTTGTCGTGGCACTGTGACGTAATCGGTCTACAAATGCGCCCTTGGTAGGACGCAGCCCCCGAATTTGGACACAGCCAGCATACCCAAGTAGCTGGTTGAATCAAAATCCTGCTTTGGACTTCTACTTTCTGGATCTGGACCAATATAACTTTCTTTCACTTTCTTAATGAAGATAGCAATGTGAAGCCATAGTGCTATCCAACAAGCCACCGTACCACTTGTGTTGATTGTATCACATTAAAAAGTCACAGCAAGGGTCGACCTTCAGAAGTAATATCACACAATTACTCATGGAGGGGCATGTAGGACTGACTTGTGGATACATTCCCATATTCCTCACATATTCACAAACTAGTTGCAAGACCGCAAATAGCACATTACAGGTATACAGTTATCAAAGACTCGACTAAGCACAATGAATTGCCCAGGTACAAATGTGAGCAGTATTGGAGTAAGCACTACACAACATCTACCAACAAAATAAGAACCTAACAAAAATTTTACCAAATCAGCAGAAAGTGCAACATTAAGAGCATTCAGGGCAGATGGAGCGAGCTTGGCTAGTAGAGGTATGATAACACGTCTGTTACTGTCTCTCTGCTGGTTCCCTGACACAGTGAATGTACAGGCAGGAAGTGGGTTTCGCATTGCTTACATTGTTTATGTTATGTCTGTGCTCTTAAATGCATAGAAATCCAGGGCTTGGGATATGTTTACATGTGAATGTAAGGCAGACAGAGGCCAGATATTTTCCAGCTGAGCAGAGGCACAGTGGGAGCTCAGTAGGGTTTGTCCCATGACCTAGTTTCTCCCCACGCAGGTCATTGACGGTGAGGTGTATCCCCCATCCCTGGAGGAGGTGCCTGTGAACATGAACTACCCCTCGAACGTCCCAATGGAGCAGCGCCTGGCCATAGGCCAGGAGATGTTTGGGCTGGTCCCTGGGCTGGGCCTGTACGCCACGCTGTGGTTGCGTGAGCACAACCGGCTGTGTGACGTCCTGAAGGCCGAGCACCCCACCTGGGACGACGAGCAGCTCTTCCAGACCGCCCGGCTCATCGTCATCGGTGAGTGTTCCCCCTGCGCAGTGCGCGCCCTCCGACGCACTTTCAATTTTACTTTGCCTCAGAATTCTATCAAGCGCCAAGGAGATAAGATGCAAAAGCATCAGAGAAACTGACATATAGTGAACTTCCTTCCAGCTAGTGTTGTTGTTGTTGTTGTTTATGGTCACTGATAGCAAGTGTCTTTGGGTTTTAAGGTGAAACCATACGCATCGTGATTGAGGACTATGTCCAGCACCTGAGTGGCTACCTGCTGAAGCTCAAGTTTGACCCATCCCTGCTGTTTGATGTCCCGTTCCAGTACCAAAACCGCATTGCTGTAGAATTTAATCAGCTGTACCACTGGCATCCGCTGATGCCAGACAGTATCGAGATTGACGAAGATGAAATACCCTATGGGCAGTTTGTCTTCAACACCTCCATTCTGACCCACTATGGCGTGGAGAAGCTTGCTGAAGCCTTTTCCAAGCAGATTGCTGGACAGGTATCACGCAATATCCGTTACTGGTTTAATGACATCTGCACCCAGACTCCTAAGTACTTGAAACTTCACAACATACAACTTTAAATTTTTATTGTGGGCATTTCAACTGAATTTTGTCAAAGGCAGATCTATGACTTTACAGTCATTTTACTGGAGGATAAAGACCAAATGGATAGCACTGTAAGCCATTAGACATATAATTGTTTGAAGGATAAGCTACAACTGCATCAGACATGGGAAAGTACTTTTTAGTAACACGCTAAAACACAGGTATGAGTTTGGTCTATTTACCAATGGATTTATCCAAAATTGCCAAAAACTTAAATATCAAGAATTAAAAATTAGTCTGTAATTTGTTATCAGAGTAGCTAAGGAGATTTAACAGATTGTTTACTTTGTGCTTAAATGTAACTGCAATACTACTGATAAGACTGAATGCTTCCTGTAGCACCAGGCAGTTTATCATAGCAGTGATCAACCATACTGGGACTGGTAGAGTTAGGTGAGAGAGACTTTGCAGTTGGGTTTAGTGCTGTACACAGTGACACCTGCTGTTTGAACCCAGGTATTACAGAAAGCCCTTTGAACTGTGCCTTATCTCAAGGACACTCTAGTATGTACAAAGAGCCATTTTCTTCTGTTTCTGAAAAACATAAAGCCTACAGGGTTTCACCATGCAGATTGCAAACCCTGTAGATACCAGAAGACTTGCCTTTTTTAGCGAAGAGGAATTGCACCATTTTTGCCTCAAGGGAAACCCTAGACTGCTTCTGGCTGCTCTAAGGTCGCTTATCTCGGACATGTGACCTTGTCTGAGGAAAGCGGTTGAAAGACGCACAGATCTTTCAGTCTTTCAAACTTCTGAAACCTCCCTATCGCAAGATATGCAAAAATGTTCCCTAATTAACGATTAGATGGTGATGAGTGAAAATTTAATTCACTGTGGGTGAGAGTATAATGTGAGGCTACTATTTAGTTACAGTTGTTGTTTATTTTGTTAACATCATGTATTATCAAATGTATTGATGAATTCTGCCCATTTGCTGATGTAGCCACCCTACACTGGAGCTCATGGTTTCTTCATTGACACCAACATTTCTTTCAGATAGGTGGTGGTCGCAACTTCCATCCAGTAGTAATAAAGGTGGCGTTGGCTGTCATCAAGGAGTCCAGGCAACTGCGCCTTCAGCCGTTCAACCAGTACAGGAAGCGGTTCAACCTAAAGCCGTATTCTTCTTTCTTTGAGTTGACCGGTAAGAGCTCACTTGAGGGTCCACTCCTGTTCTACAGTACAGGTGATGCTGCTAGCTAGGCCTTCTTTTACAGAGGCCATAGCTTCGTCACACCGACATTTAGAGGGTGCGATGACAATCACTGAATGCATCTCAGGCTGCTTCTTGGTGGTGTACTCAGTGCCCGGTCTGTCTTGCAGGTGATGAGGAAATTGCAGCAGAGCTACAAGAGCTCTACGGCGACATTGACGCCCTGGAGTTCTATCCCGGCCTAATGCTGGAGAAGACACGACCCCGAGCTGTGTTCGGGGAGAGCATGGTGGAGATGGGAGCGCCGTTCTCTCTCAAAGGGCTCTTGGGAAACCCCATTTGCTCCCCCGAGTACTGGAAGCCCAGCACCTTCGGTGGGCAGACTGGTTTTGACATAGTTAATTCAGCCTCCCTGGAGAAACTGGTGTGTCTGAACACCAAGTGGTGTCCACACGTGTCCTTCAGTGTTACCGGGACAGCTGCTGACCCACCGAGAGACCGCCACAAGCCGTCCACAGAACTGTAGCTGTCTGTTTTGTTCTGCTAGAAGTGTTTTGCAACTGCCCATCCTCACGTTTACATGCAAGACAATGTCATACACATTTACATGCATTGTAAATGTCATACTTTTCACAAGGTAAATCCATGCCATACGTATCATACTCATTGATAGTTATTCTCACATATGACACGTATCCATTCTCCGAAAATGAACTGCAAGGAGCAGCAGAGCAGCCCTATCTGATGTAGGAATCATGCCCTGTGCTGCCTAGGCACAGAGGCATGTCTCTCACACGCAAACCACCATCAGCCCCTACAGTGGCTTATTCTGTTGTGATGCTACATGAGAGCTCAACACTGAATGAAAAACAATCAATGGGAATTTGTCATAAGCATGATGCGGGTGTGAAGTGGCTCTAGTGATATTTGTCTTTTAATAAAAGTAAGACTTGAATATGACTTAAATTGATCATTTAAATGCCCAGGCATGACGTCTGTGATGGGTGTTGTGTGTGTGTGTGTGTGTGTGTGTGTGTGTGTGTGTGTGTCTGTGGGGAGTGGGGGTGGGGGGGGCGGTTAGGCACCACTGTGTCATTATTCGCCTTGGTCCTGGTGGTTCTGAGGTAGCCTCTCTAGCACAAAGGCCAAGTGAGAGACACCAGTCCACATAAACCAATTGTCTTTGAACCATGCTGGACGTTTAGGAAAGTGAGAAGGACAAGAATTATATACCTTTATGCACTTTTACATTAATTAGTCTCTAAAAGGCTTGGTTACTGTACAATGGCATATCATAGAACAGGCAAATATCCGGCTTATGTGTTCATTGCTAGTAGTGACTAAACAGAACATTTATTAATTGAAATGGTACACTGAAAAGTATTTAATGCACTGGAAGTATGTTTATTGGGTAACATTCAAAATCTACAGTTAGATTACAGAACTTTGAGGTTTCCTTATTCTGCTTTGGTGTAAATTTTTATTATTTTAAACATTAATTGGTTGTTTTTAACATACAGACTATGCTAGTTTCAGTCCTGTTCTTTTCCATAACCTGCCAGTGCATCGTATCTCAGATATTCTGAATTGTATGCAAAACAACATTGTTAAATTCTTCTCGTGGTTTATGTTACAGCAAAGGTACCATGTTCAAATATTTTTTTTCCTGTGACTTTACCTTAATTGTCACACCTGTGTGAGGGGATCTTATCCTCATTGTTCAGAGCTAGAGGTGTCAATTTCAGGTCCAGAAAGTAAAAATCCAGACCAGGATTTTGTTTCAACCAATCAGTTGAGCATAAAGAGTCACAGTCACAGAGTGCTCAACTAGTTGGTTGAAACAAAACCAACTAGTTACTTTGGCCCAGGACTTCTAAGCCCAGATATGACTATCCCTCCCTCAAACACAATAGTAACCGTCTGCACCAGTAACACTGATGATTTGTGACTGCAAAGTCTGTAGTCCACATATGCCTTCGTTTACAGTGTGATGATTAACAGTCAGCTTTTTAGATACTTTTAACAGTAAAAGTCACGGTGCAAAAACTTTGTGAAAAACAACCAGTATCACTAACAAAAAAATGCTACGAATTAAAGGTTCTGTAGATGGCATCAGCTATATGATGCAAGAAGTATTAACATCCTTATGAAAAAAAGCATTTATCAACATTTCATAGTTTGTATTTAAGATAAAACTAGAATCTTCATTAAACAATATTAGACAATATTCATAGCTTTTTCGAGCTCAATGCCAAGCATTTGTTATGGCCTCTGCTGTCAGGGGCGTCCAGTGAGCCCCCATCGTCTCCGCCTTGCCTTTGCTGGCCACTTATCTTCATTCCTGCTTGTCTTTACAAACACAGTCGATGCTCTGTAGCCATGACAACAGGCAAGAAACAGATGACTAAATGGACACCGTTCAAGAAACTGGCCTGCCAAAGTACAATCATTCTTGCTGTTTTTTTATTCTGCATATTCATCTTCACGCTCACCGCAATGCATGCTGGGAGCAACCTGGTCAGATTCTGGGCTGTCGACCAGTCGAGAGCTTGGGGGAGGAGGTGGCGGTGTGGAGGCTGCGGGGTAGAAATGAACATCCACTGCAACTGTGGCAACACCCACGGAGACGCGGTGGGAAAGGAGTAAGGGCCCAGAGGCGTGTGAAATGCTGACGCTGTGGCTGACTGGTGTGGCGAAAGACTCTGGGGTCTGCAGGGTGAGAGATGTATGAAGCCGATCTTCTCGTGGTGGCTTCGGGCTGGCGGCCCGAGGAAGGTGGGGGTCCGGGCATGGCCTCCAGTCCTCGGTGTAACCCAGCCCTATGCTGGGCTGGGGTGAGGAGGAGTGCTTCTCCCTTTCCGAATGGCACACCACCTTATTCAGGAAGTTATTATGTAATTACTCTTCCCTCTGTCACAAAACTGGAGAAAAGCCTCTTTAACGGCTTCATGGTGACAGCATACCCCTCCCCATGCCTCCCGCACAAACCTGCAGCTCGTTCTGATGCTCGTTGTCCAGCTGTGCTGGGACAGGGGAGTCGGGAGCCGGCCGGGTCTCGCCTGGAGACTCTGTCATCCCTGCTTTGGCACCAGATGTAGATGGGGGGGCCCTTGTTCCAAAAGTGTCAGGGCTTTGCTCGATGACAGCGACAAAGTCATCATCTTCAAATGCCCTGTGGCACGGTGGATGGATAAGTAATGTGACCAGAGCGGGGAACCAGATTATACAAAACAAAATTAATTATGACATTTAATAGTCTTAACAGCAACCTGTTCTCATATGTCCTTCGTGTCTCCAGGTAGCCACCACGCCTGCAGGGGGCGCCGAAGCCCCTTTGAGCTGTGGGGGATTTCCGCACATTTATCAGACATCTGAGCTCTCACTGTTGTCTGTTTGTGTAGCTTAGAGAGCACAGCAAACGGGAAATTCCACAAGCAATGACCTCACCTGGGTGTCCTGCAAGCGCCGGATCATTCTTCTGTACCAGGGAGTAGAACGCCATGGTGATGAAGATGAAGGTGAGGGACACACCCACTCCGACCACTATGGGAATGTCATGCTTCTCGAGGGCAGGAAACCAGGACAAAGGGTGGTGCTGCTTCACCCTGTGGAGGAGAAAGGGTGGATGTGACAGAGGGAGTCTTAACTGGCATGAGACATTTTAATCTGCCTCTTGAGCTGACTGTGACTGATTCTTAAGACTCATACAGTGCAAATTATGTGTCATTTAGTTCTGAGAATACAGCATGTCAGTATGGCAAGTGTTATCTTGCCATTTTATTTGGATCATGACTACGGCAGCCTTGATGGCAAGACTTACACAGCAGCAGTTATTCTGGGCCATGTGTAATCGCTAACACATCCTTAAGTTCACATTTTAACACATACATAAATAGGTAAACACATTAATATAAAACACACATACTGGGTGTTTATATATATATATATATATATATGTTATATATGTTAGATATATGTGTGTGTTATAAGTTATTTATCTGGATAGTAAGTGTATATTTTCTCAGAACATGAACAAATGAACAGGGCCACAATAAAAAAACATAAATTCCTTCTGTCAGAACACAGTGTGTCACAGCTTGCTGCATATGGGGTTGAATAGCCACAAACCAATCAGAGCGCCTATGCTGACACGTGTCCACCTTCAAAAGCCCCTACAATGGGCATGCAAGCTTTGGAACTGGATCAAGAAGATAAAGAAGGTCACCTGGTCCGGTGAATCCAATTTTCTGTTACATCCTGTGGGTGGCTAGGTGTGTGTCAAGCATCTGTGGAATGTGCTAGTCTACTAAGTCCGATTCACAGCTGCATAGCTCATACACAGCAGAGCTCATTGCCCTGTACTCCATCATCAAAATTATCTGCCATTTGTGCCACAGTAGCCCTTATGTTGGTTCGTACCAGATGGGATAGCCTTTATTCACATCTTGCATTGAAAAGTCTTAGATGCCCCACACCCTGTCAACAAATTGTGGGTTTTCCCTGCTAAAACCACTCTCTGTAGATATTCTGACAGCTGACTGTCAGAAACCCATAAGTCTTCACATTGCAGAGATGCCCTGACATAGTTGTCTGGCCATAATGATTTGGCCCTTGTCAAAGTCACTTAGATCTTTATGCCTGCCTATTTCTTCCACATACCACTATGAGCACCATATGTTGGCATACCATCTAATATATCCCAGATTATCACATGCAGTTTTTATGAGATAATTAACATTACTTGCATCATGTTATTTGCATCACAATGCTTTGGCTCATCAGTGTATAACATAATGATGTTAATTATAATATAACATTTGTAGTATACTATGTACTTAAGAGTAAACTGAAAGACATTTAAGGCTCAGGAAACATGTGCTTGTGTAAAGCTAACCTTGCAGTATCATCACTGGTCCTCATGGGAGCCTGGGAGGTATTCTTCTTGGGCCAATCTGTGAGTTCTGTATTGCTAGGTTTATCTGGTCCAATAGGTGGACTCCAGTCCTGCTGTGTAGGTACTTTGGAAATGACCTGATCTTTCCAGGATAGAAATGGACCCATGGATGTGGTAGGAGGATTGGTAGGTTGTGTTGGAGCTACAGGATGTGATGTGTGAGAGAGAGGAGCCAAAGTAGGAAGCTTAATTTGTGGGATGTATAAGTAATCAGGAGTTACTTCAGGGGATTGAAACTGAAAGGAGGTGGGTGGAGAGTACAAGTCAGGGGGAGGAGTTTGATCCTCTGTCGAATGAGATTGAAAGGTGGTGGGTGGAGAGTACCGGTCTGGGGGGGGAGTTTCATTTTTGGTCAAATGAGATTGAAAGGTAGTGGATGGAGTGTACAAGTCTGGGGGGGGAGTTTGATTCTCTGTCGAATGAGATTGAAAGGTTGTGGGTGGAGAGTACCGGTCTGGGGGTGGAGAGTACCGGTCTGGGGGTGGAGTTCCATTTTTGGTCAAATGAGATTGTAAGGTAGTGGGTGGAGAGTACAGGTCTGGGGGTGGAGTTTCATTCTCGGTCGAATGAGATTGAAAGGTGGTGGGTGTAGAGTACAGGTCTGGGGGAGGTGTTTCATTTTTGGTCAAATGAGATTGAAAGGTCGTGGGTGGAGAGTACAGGTCTGGGGGAGGAGTTTCATTAATGGTCGAATGAGATTGAAAGGTGGTGGGTGGAGAGTACAGGTCTGGGGGTGGAGTTTCATTCTCGGTCGAATGAGATTGAGAGGTGGTGGGTGGAGAGTACAGGTCTGGGGGAGGAGTTTCATTTTTGGTCAAATGAGATTGAAAGGTAATGGGTGGAGAGTACAGGTCTGGAGGAGAAGTTTCATTCATGGTCGAATGAGATTGAAAGGTGGAGGGTGGAGAGTACAGGTCTGGGGGAGGAGTTTCATTCATGGTTGAATGAGATTGAATGGTGGTGGGTGGAGAGTACTGGTCTGGGGGAGGAGTTTCATTCATGGTCGAATGAGATTGAGAGGTGGTGGGTGGAGAGTACAGGTCTGGGGGAGGAGTTTCATTCATGATCAAATGAGATTGAAAGGTGGTGGGTGGAGAGTACAGGCCTGGGGGAGGAGTTTCATTTTTGGTCAAATAAGATTGAAAGGTGGTTGGTGGAGAGTACAGGTTTGGGGGAGGAGTTTTATTCATGGTCAAATGAGATTGAGAGTTGGTGGGTGAAGAGTACAGGTCTGGGGGAGGAGTTTCATTCATAGTCGAATGAGATTGAAAGGTGGTGGGTGGAGAGTACAGGTCTGAGGGAGGAGTTTCATTTTTGGTCAAATGAGATTGAAAGGTGGTTGGTGAAGGGTACAGGTCTGGGGGAGGAGTTTCATTCTCTGTCAAATGAGATTGAAAGGTGGTTGGTGGAGAGTACAGGTCTGGGGGAGGAGTGTCATTCATGGTCGAATGAGATTGAAAGGTGATATTTGGAGAGTATTCGTAAGAGGGTGGGGCTTGATCCTCAGAGGGTGTTGAATGAAAGGAGGCAGGTAGAGAGTACACTCCAGAGGGAGGGGTTTGAAGGTCAGCTGGCTGAAGATGAAAGGAAGGGGGCAGACCTGGTGCAAAATTCCCTCTGCCTAACTCAGACAGTCCTAGAATAACTTGACTCACAGTCTTTTCAGACATAAGGGCTTGCTCTGAACCAGGGGGAAAAACTGGGGTGCCACGGATATGCCTGTCCCTCTGTGTCACTTGTGCTGCAGAGCTCTTTGAAAAGATAGCAGGCATCCACAGAGGAGCAGGAGTTGGTCCAGAGCCTCGTGCAGGGTTATCAGTGATAGCCCTAGGCCAGACTGTGGGGGAGAAAAAACGAAATAAAACAAGAATATAGGGTCAAGCACTATATTTAACTAGTTAATGCTTTATTATTGATGTCGGAACTACATATCATCTGTAGCATTGTGCTCATAGCCTCCAAGATAGGCTCCCCACTTTCTCCCTGAACCGGAATAGGAAAAGCGGTTACAGAAAATGGGTGGATGGGTGGTTGCCATTCATAACATACTATAAGTGCTCATTTAGAAACAATATGAGTGTATTAAACATTAACACCAAATCTGCACAAAACCAAATCTGTTGATTAATACTGAAAACCTTCTTAAACAGAAACGCAGCATCAGTTCCTAGAATTGACCTAAACTTGTCTACAGATTGTTGCTTAGAGTCCTTATCTTAGAGATAATTATTCATGCTTAATGAATACTGAGCATATTTTCTTTAGAAAAGAGGACAAATTATCTCTCATCTGTACAAAGTGTGGGAGAATGCTGCGTGTGTGCTGAGTGTAAAACTGCTAAGTGCTTTAGCTGCAAAGTGTTTGATGCTAGTAAAAATGGAGCAAAGCTTAGTGGTCTGTTGGTTTAAGTAAATGATTTGGGTAAAATTATATGTGGGGAAAGACATGATGTGTTGGTTTAGGCAAATGATTCAGGTGTGAAAAAGAGTGGACTTCAGGGCTCAGAAACTCTTACCATATGACTCATGTGTACGAACATTGGGCTTGGATGAGTTCTGTTAATAAAATCCAGGCCTTGTAAACTAAATATAAGAACTTCAGAATTTCTGGGAATATTAGAATTCAGCTATTCAGTGATTATTAGTGACTGTAACACTCAGCCTTTTAATGGCCCGTCTTCAACTTAACCAGAGAGAGAGCAAGTCTTGTGAATGATAATTGAGCACACAAATATCAATATTTCCTCGTTCTGTTCTGTTTCATCTAAATTCTTTAAAAAGGGGGTTAAGCAAGCGAGATTTCCCGCACAATATGTACATTTTTCTTACCCAAAAGGCCGAGAAGCAACGCAAGAAGCAAAGCCAGAATGATACATTATTGATATGTATGTGCTTAATCATCTCATTCAATCAGCCAAGCCTACTTCATTTTCAGTTTTGAAGATTGTCATTGATAAAACTTGGTCTCTGACTTGCATTTCTCTCGAAGACCTAATAGCACAACTTGTGTAAGTTCCTCTTTTTAGAGGAGAACAGGTTTTTAGTTATATATAAGAAGATTGCGTTTTTAGTCATATTTAAGAAGTCTGATTCCCAACTACTAAAGTTATATAACAGAGCATGGGTTAATGTTAAGCTGTACATGAAGTTACACTTTACACTACATTATCAAGTCAAAAAGACCAACATTTTTTTTAATGAGATGATACACTGTGTGTGTAATATTTTACAACCTGTATATTTAACTGATGCACAAATTCACATGCAAGGTTTCAAATAGAAAAGAAACTTGGTGAAATATATAACCCATTATATAGAGGCATGCTATACTGGTTTCATTATGACAAATGAAAAAACTTCCAAAGAACATAAATACCTATTGGAGAATGGGATTACTGAACAGGGTGTGTTTCCCAAAAGCATGATTGCTAACTACATTACAACTTACATAGTTAGAACCATGCAACTGAAAATCACATTTTAATACATGAGCACCATCCAGTGGCCAAATTAAGAATGACATGCTTGCTGTTTCGCCCATACATACCTGCGCCCTCTTCGTCCTCTGAGGTAAGCATGCTAGTACGGAAACCAGTTGGCTCTGAAGAGTTGTGTGTTTGAATGCTGCCTGCCGCCTTTGCATCTCTCGCTGGTGATTGCAGATATTACAATTATATATGAGGGAATCACAGAATGCAATGGTGTTCCAAGCCTATGTGGTGCCCTAGGCAAGTTTCACCGCCGGTACTCCCAATCAGAGACAAAGTGTAATTGGCTTGCAAAACTGGCCTTTGTCACCTAATGGGTTGACCAGCACTGATAGTAAAGGAGTAATTTCACTTACTCGTGATCTCTGGAAGGTTTTCATTCATGAGCATACGGTCAGCCGAGGTCCTGCCAGTAGAAGCACTGAGATTAATATTCCTCTGACATTCATGATTAGTGAGCAAGCTCTGGAAGGGTGTACACTCCATCCTGCTGAGGGTAGCCTAAAGATAAATAGAACATTTTTGACAAGTGAACATCACAGCTGGAAAGGAAAGCGAAGTTGCAGAAAACAAAAGATTTTTCCGAGCACTTTGACACAAATCAAGAAAGGACTCTACTAGTCTAGATCGACCATGAAAATGAACAATGACAATACCTACTGTAGATACTCTGCCTCTCTCAATGGCTTCTTCCTCAGCTTCAAACAATAGAGGGGTAAGCATTAGCTCTAACACAAGTGCATACTGTGGTGAACACGTGTGCATGCGGTGAAAACAGAAGGTAAGTAACCATCCATCTTCCTACTACTTTTCTTGGTCAGAGGCACAGGGCCCTTTCCTCATAATACACACAGATATACCAGATGAGATAGCCTTTATTCACATCTTGCATTGACAAGTCTTAACTAAAATATGTGTGTATTGCTCTTGTTTACATGATTACGTTTTCATGATTTGAAAGAATTGGACACCACTCCCAGGGTCCTCTACTGAGCTGAGCAGGGGAGAGGGTCTTCATTCCTCATAATAAAATTTGTTGAAGGGTGGGTACAGAATGTGTATGAAAATATGGGACAAATCGCTAAATGGTTCTTTGAGGGACAAAAATAAGATTTAGAAATGCCTGTGTTTGTAGGTAAGTCTGCAGAGGGAGAGTATGGAACTTCCACACACCGAACACAATGACATTGACTGTCCTCTGATCCCATCCTGCCTGATTCTTGGCAATGCAGTGGTACTCCCCCGCATCGGACTGCTCTATCCTGGTGATATTCAGCATCCCCTCCTCTGTGGAAATCATACACATTACCTTAGGTGTTATGTACCAAACTACCGGCTCACAAGCCACATTCAGACTGTCCCTCTCCTCCATCCATGGCCACTCACCATCTACATGGATGCGTGAGGATGAGGAGATGGGGGTGTGACCTCGCCCTCGGTTCCATGAGTACCTGATGGGCGAGTTCCCCACAGCCTGGCATAGTAGCACTACAGAGACCCCCACAGAGCTGTACACCTCCCTCAGGAAGGACACGATGACTGGAGAGACTAAATGGGGAGACAGGGAAGAAGTGACAGGGACAGTAATGGAAATGTCTTCACATCCAATTTACCAATCTGCCAAAGGTGCAGGGGTGCAATCATGCCCCCTACTGGTCAGATGACACTTAAACAAAAATGTTCTGAGGGTAGAATGAAAAATGACTGGTTCAGAAAGGTAAGCAATCAGATTGTAGAGGAGGTGGGTCTAAGCAACTAGAGGAGGCGGAACCAAGACCTTTGATTGGTTGGTCCCACCTCCATTGGTTCAGAATGCTATGTCTGCACACTGCTACTGCATAAAAAGCTCACTCTGTGTGAATATGGGAGATGAATCTGGTGGTACCTGAGAGGGCCTCTTTGGGGTCATATGGTAAGGGGTTACACACCTGCTACACGCAGACTGGATGTATCCTGCGCTCGGCCGATGGCATTCGTGGCATGACATGTGTAGGAGCCTTCGTCATAAGCTTTCACTGACGAAAAGTACAGTGTGGCGTTGCTTATCCTGCAGACACAAGAGCTGGTGAAACGAGTCGCCCCCTGCTGTCTGTCTCAGCAAGACATCCAAAGGATTTTATAGGATACGTTACCAGTTTCTGACTCTTCACTATGCTGCTCAAATTAAAGCAAGATACTATCAAACAAAAACCACAAACTCACATGTCAAAATATAAAATTTAAATTGTTCTGGTCACTTGTTTATAATGTAGCTCTTTAAATTTCATCCCTGCAGATGCCATTGGTCCAAATGACATCACACATACACTACAGAGGGCTGCGTGTGATGCATTGCATTTTGTACACTATAGAGGCAGATGTTGACGTGAATATGTGATAATAATCTCACCCGAGAGTAACTCTCCCACCCGTCTGCACCGACCGACCCTGCTTTGACCACATGATCCTGGGCAGCGGATATCCGGACACCTGGCAGTGGAGCGTCACCCTCGATCCCAGCACTGTAGTCACCAGCTTGGGCCACAGCATCACGGACGGTGAGGCTTTGGGGAACGACAGCAGCAGAAACTGTTCTAATGACTGTAGGAACTACCAGCATTCAGTCAGAGACAGGGGGCATACAGTGCGGGGCAGCCAATGAATGTTAATGAGCTGAGTGTTGAAAGCAGAGTGTTAATGAGCTGAGTGTTAATAAGGAGGCATACCCAGAACGTTCAGATATGCCTGCCTTGAGGACACAGCTCTGGACAGGAGGCTGTTGGATGCTCGGCAGAAATAGGGTCCTGTGTCAGTCTCCAGTAACCTGGAGGAGAGCAGCACCATCACTCAGGAAACTGTGGAGTGTCAGCATGTTAAAAGAGCCAACTGCAGAGTAAAATATATCTCAACTGTTCTCATAAGTAAGAATGGGATATGGTGGGGCCTATCCTGGAAGCTACAGGTGCAAGGCAGGGAATAACCCAGGATGGGACACCAACCCATCGCACACCATTCATGCACATCTCAAGGAAATTTGGCATCTCCATTTCAACTTGTTTTAATAAAACATGTCGCATGACAGTGCCATGGCAGAGACTCAAATCCCATTCTTAGGCAACAGTGAGTCAACAGTGCTACCCTCCCCCCCACCCCGTGAAAATCTTGAGCTCAGCCAAGAGACTTTATTCAATTGTGACATTATAAACTTGTCAAATGATATTTCCACCCAGAAGAGATGGAAAAATTAAAGGCAGGCTGCTCCTGTCAAATAGAAAGCCCTGCTCTGGGAAATAAGGTTACAGAAGGGTCCTTCAGTGGCAGACCAAGGACACACCTATTGAAGAGCAGGTCTCCGCTGGGCAGCTGGGTAAAGTGCGGCTTGGGGGTGAGTGGGCGGCCATTTTTAAACCAGGTCACAAGCGCTGGAGGCCTGCTGCGTGGAGGCCTGCAGGCCAGCGTAGCCGAGTCTCCTGTCTGTGCTGTCGCGTTAACGGGCTGCTGCATAAAGCTCCATTCCATTTCTATGGAGAGAGTCAGGATGACTGATGGCAACGTCCACTGCAGTTTGTGACTGTAGATTCCCGTTTGCTGAAAGAAGTGTCCGTTATGTACATGTTGCTGGTTTGTACTGTCAGATGGTGTGGAAAAGGGCGGGTGTATTTGAATGTTTTCCTCCGAACCTGTTGTCTGGAGAAAGGCTGATTGTGACCTCACTGTGGTCTCCAGGCCTTGTGCTTCACAGTGGTAGAAACCCTCATCTTCCGCAGACACTTTGCTGAATAAGAGAGAGCTTGTAAAGTGGGCAGCCTGGTTAACCATCCAGAAAGAACACCTAGCTGTCATGGGAACCAAAGTCAATGCACACTGAGTGACCATGGAGATAGTCTTTGCCTACCTGAAGACAAGGAGCTGACCGCTGTTCCTGAGGCTCCAGTGAGAGCCGTTCTGCAGGGATACATTGTTCTTGAACCAGTGCACCATGGGTAGGGGGAAGCCCTGGACGGCACAGTGTAGGGATGCTTCCATGTCCATAGCAGCAGTGATGTTTTCTGGACCTTTGATGATCTTTGGTGTAGCATAGTGCCCTGTGATAAATATATGATAAAGAAAAATAAATGAATAAATATTAATTGATTCATAAATGTAAATGTATATATGCGAAGGTCTGGCTTCTCCCACCTTGCACTGTCAATGTTGCTGCAGCACTCTGCATTCGTACACTTAGCAAAGGATTGTGGGTAAAACAGATGTATTTCCCCTCATCATCCTTGGATATGTCTGTCAGGTATAATGTGCCTGATGTCTTCAGCTGACTGCCCCCTCCATACTGGCCCTGGAAATGAATGTATACACACACACACATACACTGTACAGTGAATACGCATGAAAACAAACACTCAGCAACACACAGATGGACATAAATAATAAGCATCCATCGACAGGCAGGAAACCATACCACGTTAATTATTACCAAAAATCATTCATCCTTCTTCCATTCGCTTATCTGGCACAGGGTTGTACAGAGGCCTAGAGCCCATTCCAAGGGAGCATAGGGCACACAGCTGGGGTGCACCCTGGATGGGACCCCAGTCCATCACAGTATATAGGTACGCACAAACTCATTCATACACCAGGGACCCCAGTCCATCACAGTACATCGGCACACACAAACTCATTCATACACCAGGGACCCCAGTCCATCACAGTATATAGGCACACACAAACTCATTACACACAAACTCATTCATACACCAGGGACCCCAGTCCATCACAGTATATAGGCACACACAAACTCATTCATACACCAGG
>JAODKM010000039.1:31955897-31971558 GCA_026780845.1 Petrocephalus sullivani
CCAGTCCATCACAGTATATAGGCACACACAAACTCATTCATACACCAGGGACCCCAGTCCATCACAGTACATCGGCACACAGTTCATACACCAGGGACCCCAGTCCATCACAGTATATAGGCACACACAAACTCATTCATACACCAGTGATTCATTAAAACATAAAACTACAGATAAAAAATACAAACAAAAAAATCAATTATTTAAAGTGAACATACCACATTGTAAAAAACATAAGAGTGGAAAAGCTCATGCTAGAAGATGATGCTTTTATAAATTTATAAATAGCTATGTTGTATTGGTGATTATATGAATGATTGGTGCCAGGGGCATAGCTAGAAATTCTTACAAAACATTACATTGGGCCCCCTGCTGTTGGTCCGAAGAAATACAGACCTTCTTCGATAGATTTTGCCAATCGGGGGTTGCCCCTGACAATAGGTTTTGGGGTCCCTATTAGTGCTGAGCCCCCTAAATCTGCTAGGGTATCCATGGCGGTCCGAGGCCCTGACTGGTGCTCTACCTGTATCTGGGTCCCCTTGGTTACCGGTGAGCCATCCTTCTCCCAGGTGATGCGGGCCGGGGGCCGGCTGTCTCCCGAGATGCACTGCAGGAATACACTGTGACCCGCAGGCACTATCTGCGACTCAGGGCTGAAGAAGACAGCCTCCATACCTGCGCACGCACAAAGGGCAGATTGACAGGCCTGCTTCTACACGTGATTGTCGGAGCGTTCATGCCTGCTGGCACGTGAAAGAGCATGTCGCAGTGTGCGGATTTGTGAGCGCCAACAAACCTCATTTGGCACATACCTGCCTTTTTGACCCTGACAGTAGCTCTGATCCGGTCAGGACCGCCTTGGACACGGCATAAGTAGATCCCAAAGTCTTTTTCCCACAAGTGGGAAAAGAACAGTGATCCATTTGACAGCTGATGAATCCGTTCTTCAGGACCTGGGAGGGGACTTCCAGAGCCTCGTTCCCAGTGGACACTTTGTGGCCCCTTCTGCTTAGGGTTGTACACTGGGCAGGGCAGCACGAGTGGCGCATCTGGCAGACCCACTAGATCTTCTGGGAGAGCTGTGAACACCAATGGGAGGCAGTGACTATCGCTCATGGGAGTTATACTTATACAGTCATGTCCTCTCCCAGTCAATGCCCCCCACCCCCCAGCCAGTGCCACACATGAGGAATGTCTTTTTAAAACCATCACTCTGTCCTGACATTATCCTGCAATGTACAGTATTTCGACGGCATTTTTAAAAGCAATGCGATTCCTTTATTTCCTGACAAAATTTTCCAGTGGGGTCACCAAAACCTGAATAGCAACCCCCCCTCCAAACAGTTGTCCCTCATCCACCTCCTTGAAATAAAGGTGGTCTGTATTTTCCATACATCTGTTTTTTTGAGATACTTTATTGATCCCCGTGGGGAAATTTCTCACCTCCCCCAACCTTGCTCTCCATGTGAGGCAAGCTTGGCAGCCACTTGTGCCGTGCCCAGGGAGCTGGGGGTTAAGGGCCTTGCTCACGGGCCCACAGACGGCCGGAGGCTGGGCTTGAACCGGTGACCTTCCGATCACAGGCACAGAGCTTAACCTGCTGAGCCACACTCTGCCCCCTTTTCTGTAACCACTTGTCCTATTTAAGATTGCAGAGGGTCCAGAACCTATAGACACAATGCAGGGAACAACCCAGGATGGTATGCTAACCCATCACAGGGCACACTCACACACCATGCACTCATATATGCACACCTACGGGCAATCTGTTAACTCTAATTAACCTTAGGAATGTTTTTGTTCTGTGGGGGAAACCAGAAAACTCAGAGAAAACCCCACGATGACACAGGGAGAACATGCAAACTCCACATACGGAACCGGTATTATGTTTGGCAGATTAATTTCCCCGCCCTGCCTGTCTGAGCTGCTACACCCTTATACACCCACCCGCTCTCTCAGGTCAGCTGATCTGCTGCTCCTGTGTGTGCCGAAAACCAAGCATAAGCTTAGAGGGGATCGGGCTTTCGCTGTTGCAGCTCCAACAATGGTGCATGAACTGCCTTTGCACATTAGACACTATTTTGTGTTACTCGCTCTTATTTCATGTTTGCTGCTCCTATTTGTTTAATGTTTTTGTCTATTTCTTTTGTATCTTCCATTAAGCCTTTTAGTTATGTCTTGTTTTTTGAATAGCACTTTGGTCAAGTGTGGGTTGATAAAGTGCTTTATACATACAGTTGTAAGGTATGGTATCTAAAACAGAAAGACAATAAAATGATAAGCTGACTGGTAGAAGGAAGCCCACATGGCAAACAGCTTGATGTTCTTCCACACAGGGGGTCCAGCACAGGGCTACAGTGGGCAGCCCAAAGCTTTATACTCCAAACAGACGCTAGACCCAAGCTGCTGGTTGCTATGGAGCTTCTGAAGGGCACTTAAAAGCCTTTTGTTACATTGTAACAGGCTGAATTAGCATGTGTCCAAAGTAGGAGACGAGAGCCAACAAATACCTGTCAAATACAGGGCTGGACTCTGCAGACACTATACTTTGTTTGGATCCATGCCTGGAAATTACATTTATGGTACAATACATTGAATGTACTAATGCTACTATTATTATTAATTAAATTATTCTATTGTTTGTATTGGTTGAGATATATATTATTCAAAACAGTCAAAAAATTCTTTTGTTATAACTGAAGAAATTCACACGCCAAGTTTGACTTCACTGACTAGTCTTTTCAGGACGCAGGAAAATAACCTTTTGTCTAACAGTTTAGGAGTATGAACGCCCTTGTCCGTTTTAGATCTTTGCATGTTACAAAAGGTTTTGATGCACAGAGACAGATGACTTTGCTCTGCAGGGTTTCACGAAGTCCCTGAGGGGACTCGCAGCCTCTCAGACTCACAGAGTTCCGTTGTCGATAGATGCATCCAGAGGAAGCAGGTCAGCACTACAGCCCTTGAGCATCCCGGCATCTGCTCAAGGCCCAAAGAGTTGGCGAGAGAGGGCATCGTGCTAGCCTGTCCCAGCTGCGGCCCGTGGGCAGGAGAGGTCACCCAGGAAAAGTGCCTTCATCTAAGCAGACAAGCCAGCGGGCTGGAAAACACCAATACTGGCGTCAGCCCACCAAACTGGCAGGCAAAGACAGTACAGCATAACACATGTGATGTGCCGATTCCTACCAGGGCACAACTGCACAGAATAAAACACAATCTAATATACTTGTGCAAATTCTTTAAATTTGTGCCCTTACAAAAATCTCCTGAATCAATCGCTGCTCAGACATTGCACATCGACTGCAAAAAAAATTCAAATGCAGTACTTCAAAAAGAGCGACAGCGTCAAGAATTTTGTTGTCATTCAGTGTGACCACCATAAATTTCAAGTTATATAATGTGGATTATATAGAGGAAAAACTCCATCAACGCCGATAATCTTACTCAAAGTGTTGTCTGCCGCTTAAAAACAATGGAATAATGGACATCTTGTTACAGTAGCGAAAATAAGTAATAAGTTTCCGTGTAATACAAATAATAGCTAAGATGCAGTATCACTCACTGCTGCTTGTTTTGGGATGGACAGGGTGAGAATTGAGAAGTGACCTCATAGAGAGAAACATGCACACAGTGAACATCCCCAGTCTCACCTGGATGGCGCGCCCTCTTCCCAGTGACAGCCCCGCGGCCTCTCTGCAGATCTCTCCGCACCTCCCCGTGTGACAGCGACGTCCCCGGTGCCCTTCGTCTGGCTCCGCGGCGACACCTGAATGGTGGTCAGATGAAAAGGACAGCCAGGCTTTGTAGTGGGGGGGTGAGCCAGGAGTGGGAGCCCCCCGTCGCGGCCGCCTGCCCTTTCATGCCGGCGATGTCCATTTAAGGTCCTGCTACTCCAGCTCCGTTTTTGAAGCATCCTGACGGCGGTGAAGTGATGAGGAGGCGAGATGTGGCCATGAAGTTGCAAAGAGACGTCTCCCCCCAGGGCCCTCCGTCACCGTGTACAGAGACTTTTGGAGGGTGAGGACCAAGACATCCTGTGAATCTGTGATGGTGAACTTAGCACAAGTGAACACCAGCTGGACAGAAAGAAAACCTGGGGGAAATGTGCACCTGTTTATTGGAACAGAAAACACTGAACATTCCCCCATCCCATCCAGGGTGTCCTCCGCCTGATTCCTCATCCAATGTGTTTCACTCATGCCTCATTCAGGATGTCCCTGCTTCATACCTCATCCAGTGTGTTTCACTCATGCCTCATTCAGGATGTCCTTTGCATCATGCCTCATAAAGGGTGTCATCCCTGCTGTTTCCTTCAACCCTATACTGGATGTGTTAGTTGGAATTGAAAGGAAAAGAAAATGGATGGATGGATGAAAGGATAGATGGGAGAATTTTTCTTATTTGCCACTTTTTGATCATGCATTTTTGAGCTTCCATTTACTTTCACAGTTCTTTATAAATGCATTAACTTTAATTCAAATATATGCCCATATAAATGGGTACCAGAGTTTGATAACGGCATATGTTAATGCATTTAATATATTTTTACCTCGGTTTCAATCACATCATACTGAAATATTCCGCAGATCACGAAAGTGATACTCCAAATGTGTGTTTAATAGATTGATTCATTCATTGAACTGATTAAATTCAACTGCTAATCAGGATACAGAGTTGGTCCACAGTGTGTGCTGTGGATTTCAATAAGCAGCATGACACCCAGTCAGTCTAGTAACTGAGTCTAGTAAGTTCCAGTCTAGTAAGTTCACCTGGAGGAGGTGGAACAGCTGCGAAGGAGCTGGACTTGGGGGTCAATGGACGGAGAGAGAGAGAGCCCACACAGGAGCTGTGAAGCAGCTCTCCAGGCTGTGACTCATCCTTCGGGGTGCCGAGCGGAAACGGGTGGCGAGACGGGGGTGTGTGTTTGCTTTGGTGGCTGGGCCTGGTGTCAGGAGGCTGCTGAGTAGCTCATTAGCAATGATTCGTCAGCTCGTTTAAGCCATTATGAGACACGTTGCCCATCAAGGACCCAGCCTTCCGACCGAAAGGTCGCTACGTCCGAGAACAGCCTTGCTGCAGGACTATTGTAAAATTTCATTAGTGAAAGAATTATTTGCATCGTTATCACAGTTACTTGTTTTGTTGGGTCACTCAAACTGAATAATTTTGAATTCACTTTCAGTATCTAATAATTATACTGCTCATGTCCTTTTGACATATCAAAACCCATCTCATGTTGACCCCACATTTCATATATGAGTCACTCAGAAACGTCACAGTCCCTGTGGACAGCATCTCTATCGTATGGTTCAAGGGTTCAAGGTCCATTTATTGTCATTCTCAACATGTAGTCACATGTAGAGAACAAAAATAAATGTAATAAAAAATAAATAACTAAATAATAAAATGTTATCATTTAAGTGAATAATAATAAGTCATAATAATTGCAGATAGTGACACTAATAAACAGGATAACTAACTAATAATCTGAAACCTATGTTACATGCAAATGTAATGCTAAAATCTGATGGGGAAATGGAAAACACGTAATGGCTGGCTGCGGTTGTTTGTGGGGAAAATTGACAGGTTTCGCAGGAGGTTTTAGCACTTTTTTAAACAAAATCCAGCTACTCGATGTTCATCGAGCCCTGGAAAGCGGCCAGGCCTTTAAAAGTGGCGCCTGGCTTGGAAACGCTGCCTCATTGAGGTACACAATGAAGGGCACTAATTACCCAAAATGCGATTGGATTGAGCGCTAACTGAGCATTACTGCATAAAGAAGACCTGGAATGTGCAGCAGATTCATGACTTTGTTTTGTGAACATGTGCTTCAGTATTGGCTTATGACTTATGCCTTATGCTGAAAACCGTGAACACGATTGACTATTTTTCTTCTTACCAGGAGGATGCCACACAACACTTAGCAAAAGTGGCAAATACCCCCACGCCAACCATTGGCATGATTAGATACATTTAGTGTCATGTTGTGATTGCAGGAATTATGGCCCTGCTTGGAGAAGGGGCTTCTAAGGTTGTTGTGGCCTTTGGCTCATAGACAGTGTCCAAACCCCACAAATCATCATCACAGACCTACTGATGTTACACTATGGGGCTATTTCTTGTGAACTTGTGAGGTACCTCTGTTAATAAATTGCGTATGAAGCTAAATGTTATCAAGCCTGTCTGGGATAGGTAGCTATCTGAGTTAGTAATGTGACATGCTCTCAGCCACAAATCTATAGAGGACTAAAACCAGGCTAATGCACCATGTGCCTCCATCGTCTGCTAATGTGTCAGTTTCCACTGTGGGTTAAGCTAATGGAAGCTGGAAAGTAAGGGCAGAAATCCTCTCTTGACCTGTTCTCAATAACTATGCTTATAATGACGCAAGATCACATAGATCCAAATTCAGTCACATACACCATTAATAAAAAAATCTCCAACGATGTTACTTATGAATATGTGAAGGTACCAGTATAGTAGGCTATTCTGCTTTTATTTTTTATCTCTGGGATGTATTGCAGAAATTTAAAAATTGGTAAACGATGTGAGTGCAGTTTCCGTATTTGAAAGGCTGCTCAGGCTAACGTCGCAGGATAACGACCTTCCTGTCTCCTGTGTTCCCCACTGATCAGCAGTCCCCAGATCTAACACACATTCGCGTCCCTCCCCAAGAGATGGGGAGAGAAAATCAAGCCTTTTCGGGTTCGTTACTATTTCAGCTTGACTATATACGGGCCGCAGTATGGAACTCATAGCAATAGATCTGTAGTATTTGGGGATGTGTCGAAAATGGGGAAAAATACACTGGATCAAGAACAGCGATTTCCAGTCTTTATACAACAGGAGGGGGAAAAAGAAGAAAGGGTAGCCTGGCCGAACGGCTTCAAACAATGTGCTGATTTACATGCCATTGTGGCGCTCTAGTGCCAACGCTCAGCCCTTTCAAGGCCGGGAATTTTATCAACAGCCGTACCGTCTTGTTTCAGATTGCCTGCACTAAGTCTTTACAAATGCAAATCGATTTTTTTTTTGCCAGAGTAATCCAGGACAATCAAATGTAAATTCGCACACGAGCGGCCCGACGTCTAGTTCTGCAAACGAAGGCCGTCTTAATTACGTGATCACGGGCCGAATTTGTCGATATTGCCAGTTCGCAGTGTCAAATGCACAGATTCATCAAAGCCGAGAGTCGACTGGTAAATATGATATTTTGCAATGGTTTGGTGGCGATTTTTAAAATGCTAAAATTGCTGTATGTTGCAGATTTTATGTTGCAGGGAGGCTCAGAGGTTAGTTTTTGTGGCCTAATAGCATTTTGCGTTTGATTTTAGGTAAATTACCAGCTCTAAACTGCCTGTGTAGGTACCCAGCCCAGGACCCCACTGCTTTTTGGTTCCAATGTCACTATTACCTCAGTGGTTCTGGGAAACTATAAAGTCTTAAATTTGAACATTATCCAATATCCAAGCAAGCTTGACGCTTAGTCAGAGGAAATCAGATCTGGGTAAAAACGGTTGAGTGTACTTGCGAGAGAGGAGACAGCATATGAGCCATGGTTACAGATTATCTTCATGGGAGGGGTGTGGGGGCTCAAGAGTGACACAGGGCGCAGACAGTAAAGAGTAAAGAGAGTAAAGAGTAAAGAGGAAAAATGCTCTCATGCCCCCCACCCCAGTTGGCTCTGCCACTGAGGAAAAATAACTTCAAGAACACCCCCCCCTTCCTGTTTTCAATGCTCCAGTTCCATGAATTATGCTTTCCCAAACTGCATACAGCTACAAACACTACAAAATGCAGTGACTGAGATGAAATATCAGTCCGCACCAGCCTGGGTATTTAGAAATCAGTGTACCAAATGGTAGGACATCATTTTATTGTTAATCACACACTGGCATACAAACTACAAACACATTTAAAATTACAAATCTGTTATCGCAGGGGCCATGTTGGGGCTATAGGTAGGTGTCTTACTGATACCTCCAGGGAGTTTGCATGTTCTTCCTGTACTGCTAAAGTTTCCACCGACTGTCCAAGAACAAGTAGGCATGAGAATTGGCATTTCTAAATTTCCCATAGTGTGTGGGTCTGTGTGGGGGGGTATGTTTGTATTCGCTCTGCAATGGACTGACAGCCCACCTACGCAACCCTGTACAGGACAAGTGGTTATAGGATTAATGTTTTTACTAAGTAGCTTCTGTCTTAGGAACTGAAGGAAATTCTAACTGACTTCATCTTAGCCAGCATCTAGTTACACTCATATGTGGGTCTATGTATGTGCAAACTCACAGCCTCTAGCAAGAGAGATGGCAACAAAACACTGAAATAAGCACCTTGCAGTCTGCTTTCGAAATGGTATATAACTAGAATAATAAGTCATTAAAATATTCAAAGACACTCGTCGTGTGAAGGCAAATTGAGGCGTTGCATAAACAGACCTTTATTCAAGTGAACGATTGGTTTTGAAAGTGCTAGATGAAACACAAGACTCACTCTCATGTGCACCGTTGCTCAAACTCATTACTATGGCAACACTGGAGGGAAAGCTGCAGCTGAGGACCAGCTGCTCTGCTCCAACAGCAATGACCACTGTTTGCGTTCCTATCCCGTCCCATTTGGCTTCCCACTAAAGATTTTATTCTTTCTTCTACCATGGCATTATAAAGTATAGTTCCCATTCACTATTACTCCATATAGTCCACCTATTACTCAATATACTCCCTCTATTACTCCATATAGTCCACCTATTACTCAATATACTCCATCTTTTACTCCATAGACTTCTGTAATTGTTTAGGTATTAGCAAACGGTTATTTTTCTAAATATGCATGAGCAGATGGGCCAGGAACATATTTTGAGTCTGAAAGATCAATTGTGATTAAAATCCAGACATGTTAACAGTACCGCAGGCAATGAATATTTATAAGCACCTGTCTTCATTTTATGTCTTTTGCTTCCACAATGTAAAAGGGGTTAATATCAGTCTAACATGAATCGTTCTCCTACGTTGGGTGGATACAGCAAGTACAGGTATAGTCAGGGAGACACCAATAGCTCAGATTGGCTAGAAGGTAAAAACAGATAGTTTCCACTGTTCTATGTCTCACACTGCAGAACCACACTCTGATTTTTTTTTGCATGCAGGTGTGATAATACTATTAAACTAATTTCGGAACATGCTGCAGCTCTTATG
Organism: Petrocephalus sullivani; assembly: GCA_026780845.1. Taxonomy (NCBI): domain Eukaryota; kingdom Metazoa; phylum Chordata; class Actinopteri; order Osteoglossiformes; family Mormyridae; genus Petrocephalus; species Petrocephalus sullivani. The sequence goes on from JAODKM010000039.1 coordinate 31,965,092, forward strand.
CCAAATCAAAGATAGGCTAATATGTAGGGTTAGGTGTTATTGTAGCAAAAATCCCCTTAAATAAATGGCAAATTGTCATTTATTTTCTATGAAACTGAGCATGCAATCATTTTAAAAATCATTTTGTATTTTTTAAAAGATCATTTTTATTTATTTGTCACGTAGCCGATGATCTGACTTTGGAAGCATTTAACACTGTTAAATGTTACAAACTAGTAGGATTGTGCACAGATTTTTTGGCTACCATGTCACTAACAGAGCCACATAAACACTGTATTAAGAAGCCTTCACAATAATGCCACATTTATTTGGAACATTGAAAAGCATTTCATTTAAAGACACAACTCATTACCCTTGTGTCTGGCCCCCCCTGCAGTGAGTTTCCTACATTTCTTCAAAAAACAACATTTACAAATTTAGAAATGTAAAAGGACAAAAATCAAAATACAAAATCAAGTAAAGCTTTTTTTTTTTTTTTTTTTACTTATAGAGTATATTTGTACAGGGCAACAGTTATCTTGGCTCTTACAAACCATGCTAAATGCTTAGCATAGCATTAGCATGCGTTATTCTTAAAGGAATACTTCTACTGACGAGCTACAATTACTGCAGATGGTCAGCTTATTTCAGACTAGTAAAGAGGCAAACTCAAAAAGGTAATCTCACTCTCCTCAGTGAGTGATCGCCCTTGTTGTCGTTACTGTTAGTACTACATTTGCCCAAGCACGAAAATTGAGTTTTAAAAGACTTGCAATGTGACAGCAAGTGATGCAGTAGGTGAGGTTTTTTATGAATGAAGTTTGCCTGTGTAGTATGGCCTTACAGAGGAGAGTCGCATCAGGCATCATAGCAGGTGGGCCACGCACAGTAAGAAGAGCAGGAGGATGCTGTGAGCCGGTGGTGAGCACCTGGCTGACCCGCGAAGATCCTTCCCGCAGAAGGCCTGCTCCAGCAGCTGGTAGGCATCCGTTCTCTTGCCTGCAACGGCGACCATCCCCAGCCATGATACATTAATAAGTAAAAACCTCATGGACGATGGAAGCAAATAACTGACATTTTATTTTAGACCCATTTTTAAAGCAGTGCTTCTCAACCCAGTCCTGAGAGACTCCTGGACAATCCACATTTTTGCTCCCTCCCAGGCAAGGACATAGGTCCTGTTTCAGTACTGGTAGGGACCAAACCAGACCCGAACCCCCCACCCCCCTAAACACACACAGTACTCGCACAGTATTGGTAGGGACATTCATAACCAAACTTACTCCCTTGTTCCCAGCGCCAAACACATCTGAACCAAATAATCAAGAACACTGAATACCTGGTACAGGTGTGTTGGGAACAGGGAGGCAGCAAGAAAGCAGACTGTCTGGGGGACCCTCAAAGACTGGCCTGAGAAACACTGGTCTTGAGTTTTTGGGGTGTTTTTTTAATTCCCTGTAGGGCGGTGAACTCACCAAACTCAGACCAGTCATCCCAAAAGTGTGGCTCATTGCTGTCAAGGTCAACTGTGGATTCTGTCTGAAACAGAGAGCCGCTGCTGAAATTTGCAAATTGGAAGATGGAAACCTTAAAAACACCACTTATAATGGAGACCGAACGGAAGCAGCTGGACGTTTCTGTGACTGGCCGCGCCCGGCAGAGCTCACCTTTGGAGTGGTCCCAAAGCAGCTTTCGCAGCTCACGCAGCGCTACAGTCAGGCTTTCCAGCCGCTCTTGCAGGTACGAGTTCTCCTCCCTTAGAGTGTGGATGGTGTCCTCAAGCTCAGCTGTGACTCCAGATTTGGGAGAGGTAGACGCCACACACAGCAGGAGTACCAGCTGAACCCTAAGCATGACTTTCTCCTTCAAAACCATTGTCTGCGTAAAATATCTGACTTATTCCAGATCAGGAATTGTTTCCATAAAATTGCAGATCCCACAGAAACTCAACCGTCCCAGTGATCTCTGAGATCCAGAACTGACCATTAACTGACCCCAGACACTTCGTAACATGTTGGCATGTCAATGTTTTCTGTTATAGCCCAGAGCTGTTGGTATTTTTGTAGGGTACTTTAAGCAATCAATTTCCTTTTTGCCTCATAGACCGAGCCTAGTTTGGCTATCTGTGATTCCTGACTGGCTCCACTGAGAGGACATTAGCAGACACATTAATGACAGCAATGATGGTGAAAACCGTGTGACAAATTCCTCAGTGTGGTGGAGCGTGGCTAAGCGAGTTAGGGATGTTCAGAATGCCATGGGTTTGAATCAGTAATTGTCACTGTAGCAAAGCCATTATCTACTCTAGGGATACTGCTGACCCCAGGTATCCCTAAAAGTAATGTTTTCTACACAGATTTCAGAATCTAGCTTGACAAAGGTTGTCAATTTGTATTAAACATTTTTAAATGGGCTTGACCAAGGAAAAAAAAAAAACTTACACTTTGTAGAAGCCTGGTATAACATTTCATAACTTATCAGCTACTAGAATTTTAACGGTCAGTATGAAAGGAGCATAAAAATAAGACAATTACACATACACAGCAGTTATTGGGCATAATATCCTGTCAAGATGCCAAACCAAAGGGACATTAGTCTCCTAGTGTTGAAGCTGACTGATGACAAATCTTCAGGTTAGCTAGCAAACATCCATTTAGCTACCCAAATCAAGATCTCCTGTAGGGAACTATTCAATGCTATGCTGCAAACAAAGAAACAGTAATGTTTCTTTAAATTCAAATTCCATATACAGTCATTCAAGTGGTTACATTTGCCCACTCAGATCTTTAAAATTGACAGTAAAGAATACTGCAGTGGCTGAAAAAATGTACTATAGCCTTATAAACCTAGACCAGAGGTCTCCAACGCCGGTCCTGGAGGGCTACTACCCAGGTGGATTTCTGTCCTACTGGGCATCTGATGAGCCACACCTGGGATTTACCGGAGAACAGCTGTCAGAAGCCAGGTAGGACAGAAAGCCTCCTGGGTAGTAGCTCTCCAGGACTGGAGTTGGAGACCCCTGACCTAGACAGTAAAGCAGAATGCTTAAGGAAAAAAGGACCACAGTTTGTGCGTGTTAAACCAAACTTTATTGTCACTGTTCCCGTCAAACTCAGACAGACTTGGTGGCCCTGGAACGCTTCTTCTTGACGACCACAGGCTTCTGGCTCCTCAGGATAGCGCTGGCACGGCGCAGGGCAGCCTGCGGGTCCAAGAGCAGAATCAATATCTAGTTATTCCACCACAATGCAAGTCAACCGTACAAATTTACAATCCTGCGCAGGCCAGGCTGACCGCCATGGGTAACAATATGACAAGCTCACGTTTCAGCTGCAGTCTCATACTCATGATTCCCTATGCTACACTTTCAAAATATTCCTCCATTCAGGGCAAGAACTCACTAAAGGGTTTACTCCCAGGTCTAACCGAGGGACACCACATCAGAGGCTAGTGACAAAGCTTAATACAGGAGTGAGAAAAAGGCACTCTGAAGGAAAAGAAACAGGGCCTAGGACTTAGTCGGACTAAGGCAAGGTAACAAAGTATAGATGCATTATAAGCAGCGGTTGACAAACATGGTACGCGGGTACGCATTCGCAGTATAAAGCGTAAAACGCGCGTCAGTTTCTTGTTTTAACAGTGCAAATGCACATAGGCGTATGAAATTACCGAGCATTATAAACCTTACTAATTTCTTGTTATAGCGGCATAAATAAGTACACATTTGCACTGTTATAAGAAGAAACTACCGCACATTTTGCCGTTTATACGGTGAGTGCGTACTCGCGTACCACTTGTCAACCCCTGATTATAAGGTACCTCTCTGACATTACAAAAGTGTTAAGAGGACACTAAATATACAAAAATGTGACTAAATCAGACAAGGAAGAAAACAGTCTATAATTTCTGTTGTCCCCTGCAAAGACGGTTCTGCTTGCAGCAGCCTGCCCGCGGCGGGCCCAGGTGAGCCGGTACCACGCACCATGCGCAGGTCCTTCCTGTAATGGTTCTTGCGGATGATGTGGCGCAGACTGCTGAGGGTGGCACGGGCGTTCTTGTTAATGGTGATTCTCTCATAGGAGGAGACGGGTTTGCGCTGGCCTGAGAGACAAGGTGCCGAGAAAGTCAGACTCAAGTCTGAGGGAAAAGGATGCAGACAGCTTTGTTTTTAACCCCCCCCCCCATGTGATTATGGTGAAAGGAGTATGTATATTTTCCATAATTAATATTTTAAAAACACACCAATACTTGCAATCAAGCTATTCATTCCTATGGCTCAAAAACAATACATGCATGACTTAATACAGGTAATAGTTTTGCAAGCAGACATGAACGAAAAGCCCCTAACATTCTAAAGCCAAACTTGGAAACAGATGCCATCGAAATACACAGAAAATGCAACTTTGCAGTTGCAGATATCGATATTATCCTCCCTTTAATCTGAGACTAAGCAAAAGCGCAAACCCCACACACCCAAATGACTACAAGGTGGAAGAGGAGGCTTTATTTATCATGCCACAGCAATCTGCAGCGGGACAGAAACTCAGTACCTGCACGTTTCTTGAGCACAACAACTACTCCCTTCCCATCAGCAGCTGGCTCCACTCCAACAGTCTTCCTGTGCACGAGTCCATTGAAACGGAAGGAGTTTCTGGCCTTCAGGTTGTTCGGTTCCTATTAAAGACAAAAAATACAAACCATGAATAAGTATAACCATCAATCCATGAAATCGGATTTAGAAAAGCTCAGGAAGACATTTAAGATTAAAGCTGTGAATGAGGCACAGGCCCACCCATCAGCTAAGACAGCTCACCAGGGCTCATGGCCTCTAGCAGGTGATTTTAGGGTAGAGCATGCACATGACTTACGGTGCTGTAGGTCTGTTTATTCCTCTTGATGAGGAAGCTGGAGCAGTTCCTGATCACCATCCACTGCAGATGCGAAGACATTTTTGCACCCCTGAAACCCAATGCCAAAGAACCACTAATTACTTCAAAGCACAATTATCTTTTCGCTCTTAAAATTAACGGCGTCGTAATTAAAACACTGAAAACTATTTCGTATCATTTAAACACTTTGAAAACAATCAATGTTGTATTGTTTCGATAGCTAACCATCACACTGCAACCTAAGCGGACTTAAATACCTATCAAAAATCGCAAACATCTTTAGGAAACAAGTAACACAAATCACAATTTGTGTTTCAACAGAGTTCTGAAATACGGATCCTCTTAAAGAAGACAAAGCTTGATGAAATCAAGCGAAATTTAGTAATGATACTCGGCTACGGGGAGATACTTAGAAAAGCCTCAATAAAACAAGCTAGGGCCGATTATTTTCAGGCCAAGTCACGTAGGTGGCTGCTTTATAAAATAACTACCAACACTAACGCAGCAACAAAGGTCCACAGCGAGAGGCTGTACTACAGACGCTTGGTGCGGCGCTCCGGCGGCCGTCCGACACGCTACGGGAGAGGCCTAGCGAGCAGGCCAGGAGCGCATGTCAGGGCTCCCCTAACTACATTACAGCACCACAACACATTATTTAAACTAACAAGATGATTACCGGTAACAAAATAGATAAGAGTGACATTTACACGGCGGATCGGACTTTATTCAACGTTTACGAAGTGGGTATTTTAAACAAATCAGTACAGTACGAAACACGCCGTACTTCACCTTTCAGCGGTGGAAGAGAGAAAGAAGGAGCGCGCCTGCTCCACATCACCTTCTCTGAGATCCCTCCGCGGTGCCGGGTTGGTTAACTGCTCTTAAGTAATTTTTGTAAAATCATGCATATACAATTCCTCATGTAACAGTTAGCTACATTAATATGCAAATATATATATATATATACTTTTTTAAGCCTTTAAATGTTTTTACTCAATAAAGAAAAAATACGTCGGATGAACATCATTAAAAGAAAGTGCGTTCTGCGGCTACGTGTTTCGTAATTTTTGTGTGACAATAACGTCATCAAAATGCGTACAGCTTATTTCGCAAGTTTTTTTTTTTGCCGGACAATATAAAACATAAATTTCAGAGTAGTGTTTCTTTTGTCACTTCTTTTTTAACTAAACTGGGGGGAAGAGTTTATTTCCGAGGGGGTTAGATAGCTAGTTAATATCATTGATATAATCGGTGAGTTGGTTGTTTAGCAGACACCTTTAAAAAGGTTTTTGTAACAAAATCATTGCTTTAATCTTTCGTTTGCAAATCATATATATATATAATTAGAAACAGTAGTTTTAAGTTGACAAGCAGTCTCAAATTGAGTGTTTTTTAATTAGTATCACGTTTGCATTAACATACAATGTTAGACATATATGGAGTTAGAATCCTGCCAAAACGTCACAAGTACACGGACACGTTCCACAAATGCCCGATGATCTGCAAACAAATCAGATGTAACCTACAAATGATACGCAATCCGTAAACGTGCAGATCATGCTGTACAAATACAAAACATACGTCCCACAAAAGCACAAT
>JAODKM010000039.1:32003498-32016103 GCA_026780845.1 Petrocephalus sullivani
ATTAACCTCAGAATGGGGGGGGGGGGGGTTCTACCTCCAGGACTGTAACTGCAGATACAGAGGGTTGAACTCACTACCAACGTCAGTCTCACTCGCCCGTTTATCCACCACACTCAGCTCTTAGAGAGCAGGAACCGGCTGCCATACCTTTAATGCTGAACCAAGTATTAAAACAAATTTATTGCGGTAAAAGATCAAGTTCATATTGGTCATTTCCTTATATGCTTCATCTCCCAGGAACCCTGTAAGAGAAACGTGGTTAAGGAAAGTGGTCATATTTTAAGTACCTTTAAAACATTTTTAAGATCAGTACTGTTATGCTGGATTAAGCTTAGCCCCTTGCCCTTTCCAGGGTACAGAGTTTACATGTTGGCTCCTTTCGACATTCTGCTGTAAACAGAAAGCTCTCTAGGTTTAATGCCATGATCGTCTACTTGGAAGGTCCCTGGGAACTCAGTGGCGAGGGGCAGGGCCTACAGTCTGAATCAGTCTGGGAAGGCTGCTTTCCAGTCACCCGTAGTCATCTCAAATGGACAAATTAATATTCACCCGGACCCTTTGCGTCGCCTCAGGTCCCACGGGAAACTGTGGTGAATTTTCCCGGCCACCCCGGCAAGCAGGTTGCTGACAGGCTGGATCTAAACCGTTGGGCAATTGTGCCATTGTTATGACAACAAGTTTAGTAATGACCTCCAAGCACTAAAAGAATGAAGCCAGAGGGCTGGGCCACTATTTTCCTACGTGGCAGCAGTTCCATTCAAGGACAGAGCCACATTTCCCCTACACATCTATGCAGGAAATATCATCTTAATTCCATGTTTTTTACTCCATCCTTTCTTTTGAAAGTTTGACACTGCTAAAGTAATATCGAATGCCAAACAAGATTCCTTGCTGAGGACTGATGAGGGCCGTGCTCTGATCCCACATTCCCTGCCAGTGAAGACATCTTCCTTTCCACACCGTATCGCAGGCTGTCAATGAGATTTAAGGAGATGATAGAGACGGCGGGTTTGTGACTGGTTAGCCCTGAGCTCTCCAAACTGTCACTCCATTTGGGGCTGTATCATGCTAATGGTGGAGAGTGTTGTTTAAAAAATAAAGGCCTTTTTGGGAGACTTTTCAGAGAGGAAGCATGGTGTCTGCCCAAAGGTTCTAGTCACCTAAACAACTGGGAACTCTAGTTCTATAGCTATACATCAGGGGTGTCCACACTTTCACACTTTTTCGGCTATTTCGAAATGAACAGGTCATAATGATCTACCTACCATAAAAATGCTGAATATGTATATTTATGCAGGATACGTTAGAAGAGAAGCGATCTAAGTAGTTGTTATGGTGACCTAATGTAACAAAGTTTTAAGCGACAGCAGACTGGCTGCCCGTTACGTCTATCAAGTGGCGACTGCCAAAGGGAGGATAGATGATAGGCTAACGTCTAAAAACATTTCTGAATGATGCGCGAGCTACCCGCACTATCCTCGCAATCTACTGGTCGATCGCAATCGACCTATTAGGCTCCCCTGCGTATATATTGTTTGATTTACCTATAATTTGAAAACAGGCATTACTAGCAGCTGAATAAATATCTAATATATCTTTCTTTACCTTACTTTTGATTCAAGTGACCAAATTGGCTGTACAGGCAGTGGTATTCTATGTAATTCTATGACGATATTGACAAAAGTGTACATTGTTAAACACATTGAAATGAATCTTAAATAAACCGCAAGAAAGGTACAAACATACAGGAGCATGATCTGCCCAGATTAGGGTCAATGACACCGGTTAACAAATCTTGGCTTTCTTTTTGTTTCACAGATCAAAATAGTTGAATCATACAGTATTGTTTGTGATAAATATAAATACCTAAACAGAATTTACCTTTATGCTATACGTATATTTACAGTTTATGTGCAGGTTGCAAGTGACTCATCTAAAAGGTAGAAGTGTATGATTTTCTGCTGTGCTTAGCCTCAGAAACATCCCTCTTAAGGGTCCAGCAGAAGTCAGCAACCAGACTGGGACTCCACTTGGTCTGATATAATTTATAAATTTTTCCATATCAGAGATTAAAAAGGACCCTGTCTCAACATGTCCAAACATGTTACAGCCTGTAACCACTGGCAAAACAGACTTACAGTACTTTTCTAAAAATGTTCAAAAATAAAACTGAAAACATTTTTCCTAAATTACTCTGAATATTACCATGCATTCTTCATAAGGAATAGTATACTATCAATATAGCCTAAAAATGAGAACAATATTCTGAACACATTTCTTAAATCAGCATTAAACCCTTAGTTGTTTTATGCACTAATTTTTGTAGACCGGTTTGAAATATCCGTTTTTAAAATGTTTTTACAATAATTATTACAAATTTGCCCTTTGTTTTTTGTTATTTCTGTCATCAGCATCACAAATTCTATCTGGCACACCAAAATTATAAAGGAAACAAAGACCTTGTAAACCTGTGTGATTGGCTGTAATTGTGAGGAGTGAGGAGAGGAGCAGAGTTAGCAACCAATCACTGCTTAGAAATGAGCTGCAGAGGAGGCCAGAGACTATCAAGGAGCAACCAAAGTTAGTGAGGATGTCTAAATTAACATAAGTATGAATCAAAATATAACAGTAAGGTGACTCGGTGTATTTTCAGAGGTAGAAGTGGTTGTGTTGTCATAGTGCAAGGTCGTTCACAGGCCGGATCGCTTGTGGGTAGAAACCGTTTATCAGTTGACCAGGACTTCACACTTCTGTAGCACTTCCCTAAGGGTAGGAGCGTGAACAGGCTGTGCTGGGGGTGAGTATTGTCCCCGATGATGTACTGTGCCCTCCCGATGACTCTGGTGTGGTAGATGTCCTGTAGCGGGGGGAAGGCTGCTCCTGCAATGGACTCTCCAGTTTTAATCACCCGCTGGAGAGCTTTCCTGTCCTGGGCATTGCAATTTCCATACCAGACTGTGATGGCGCTAGTGAGGACACTCTCAACAATATCCCTGTGGAAGTTTCTTAAAATTCTGGCTGGCATGCCAAACTTCCTTAATCTTCTCAGAAAGTACGGTGGTTGTTGGGACTCCCTGATGATGTGCTGTGTGTTTTTAGTCCAGCTGAGATCCTCACTGACATGTACACAAAGAGTTTTTCACCCTTTCCACCTCTGCCTTGCCTATATACAGTGGTGCGTGCAATTCCGCCCTCCTCCTTGGGTCAACAATCAACTCATTGGTTTTATCTGTATTAAGAGAGAGATTTTTTTCATGACACCAGTCCACCAGATCCACCCCCTCTCTCCTATACACCATCTCGTCTGCACCAGTGATCAGTCCCAGGACTGTTGTATCGTCCGCGCACTTGATGATGTGGGTGTTGCTCTGATGGGCCACACAGTCGTGAGTATAAAGCGTGTATAGAAGAGGGCTCAGCACAAAACCCTGGGGGGGCTTTCTGTGCTTACAGGTCTTGTGCTGGATGTGCGGCCGGCGACTCTGACTGACTAGGAAGTCCAGCGCAAAGGGAGGGTGCCAGGCATGATGGTGACGCATGATGAGTTTAACTCATACCTGCATAATAACTTCTTAATTGTTGTAGGACCTGCAAAGAGTTGTGACCAGAGGGAAGTTTGTGTCTGCCTTGGTGGTAACCTGAGGACTCAGGGCTTGTTCTACTAGGAGACCTACATGGCAATACTCGAATAAACATTTCCTGATATATCTGACAAGCTTCAGTGAAGGTGGTTGCAGAGATGAAGTAAACCATGGAATACCTTCGGAGGGGGAAGCAGAACATGGCCCAGGCTATGTGAAAGTGGGGGCGTGTTGGGCCATGTCATTGACAAGTAGAAGAAACACTTTCAAGACCTCATTAATTAGCTGGATGGATATGGCCTACAGACAGGGGTCACATGTCCTTGAGGTCATGCTTGCCATAAAACAGTAAGGTGACAGTAAGGTGCATTTTCAGTGGACATCGGGGCCTCTACTGCTGCGTGCAATTTCGTCCCTTTATGATGATAGTAAGAATTATATCTGCATACTTTGCGTAAAGTCATAGCTGTTTAGGGTGGGTGGTCTTGTTGATTGTGGGCAGGATATCAAGAGTGTTTGGCACAGAGGCAGGAAGTGACATCCCTTCTGTTTGCATACAATGTTGCTCTTTTGGCCCTGTACATGTCCAACACATGATAATTCTGCCTGGCTGACATTATCTAGCTGGTCTTCTCCCATTCTAGTAGAACAACAAATAGGCCAAATCACTTTTGATGAAATGGGGCATTATGTTTAGACAATGTTTATAGTGAGCTCAATTTACTCCATCTATGAATTGTGTAGTGACAGGCTTGAGATGCGGTAATGTTGCTTGACAATTTAAGTAATATATTGAATAAAAGCATGCAAGGTGTGGTGCTGTTCCAAAGACATGGTAATTTGGAGGTAAGACATAATAGGCTACAGAGAATGAAAATCATATTAACCAGTAATTATTTTCCAGAAAAAAACTACGAAGCTATAATATAATAATATGTAATATTACAAAATATTGCATAAATTGCATATATTGCATAAAATTATTGTCCTCTAAGATCCTATGAATAAACTGTTGTGGATTTTGTTAATTTATAAATGAACACATATCTAGAAATATGAATATATTTTGAGAAAGCATAGAAAAAATGCATGTTTTAAATATTCTACTGAGCTGAACCCACATTTTTGAGAAAGGGTTGTTGTTTGCTTAGTTGTGCCAGTCAGCTCTCATGTCTTACTCTCCCTGCTGAGTTCTCAGGAATCAGGTCACACACTCCCTAAGTAAGAGAACGGTGCATCTAGATCATAGACCAACATAAAAAACCCTTTAGTGGTAATTAGTGAACCAGGAAGGCAATACTTAATTTAAATGAGCTGAACTTGAACAGACATAAGACATGTTCAGTTGAAGATGTGATGTTTGTGCTGGTGTTTGGTCATCAAGGTTCCAGTCTGCAAGAGATGTGAGGAAGAAGACAATGAGGACTCAGACAGGGCTGAGAAAGACCCTACAGTACACAGACAAATGCATGAAAAACCTCATGATTCACAGCTAAGCTGCCGAAGACATAAACTGTTTGTGAACTATAAGAGGAAGACTCCAAAGTATATAATCTTACCTACCTCCAGTGGTAGCTTTTTCACTTCAATTGCCTAGGTTGGTTGCCGTTCGAATAAATAAAAGTGCTAGCCAGTAAACCAATTTTTTCAGTGCTGAATGAGGTAAATGTGGCTATACATAGGGATATATTTCAACTTCTGCTGATTTACTACTGTTTCTCTCAAATCACTGTTGTTTTTTCAGTGGGCTTAACAAAGCCATGTGTGTAGAGAAAAGTGCAAACCCCTAGGGAAAGCTGTCTGCGCTCAGCTTGTAATTTACACCAGTAATGTGACACCTGATAGGACTGTGACATATATGTTGTTTTCAACCACCTTAACAGGTTTAACAGTCAAAATACACCATGTCGCTTTCCATCAGGGATCCGTAAGCGATGACCCCTTACATTTTCAAAAGCACGTGCATATAGCTTTGTGTGCAAGGCTGAGTGTCTTTCTATGTGTTCATATGCATGTGGCTGTGGTATCTAGCACCTCCTGCAAGCTTTTACTACTCTATTGACCTGGCTTGGACAAGGATGACCTGCACAGCTGCCTCTCCTGAATGCAAAGGGATGGAATGGATGTCTACATGAACTGAAGCAGATACAGCACTGTGCTGCCCAGAAGGGTCAACACTGTGGGACACCAATCTGCTCCAACTACTGCAAAGACAACAGCCATGGTGGGCCACGACAAGTGTGAGGCCAGAAGGCCGGTATTCATCTGTGTAGCTGGAGGGGAGCCACCAGCAGGGAGACAAACTACTAGCTCATACTATAGATCACCTATAGCAGTGTTTCCCAATCCGGTCCTCGGGGATTTTCAGACAGTCCACGTTTTTGCTCCCTCTCAGCAGAAATGTGGACTGTGTGGCAGGGAGCAGGGAGGGAGCAAAAATGTGGACTGTCTGGCTGTGGATCCCCAAAGACCGGGTTGGGAAACACTGGTATAGATTACCTATAGCAACAGTAACTATAGTAATGGATGGTATGAATGGAAGCGGCCTGTATCACCTGGGCGTGTCTCTTCCCCAAGGTAGGGATGCAGCCCCCCCCCCCCCACCTGAGTACGAAAATCCAGCCATTTTTAGCAGATTAACTGCTGTAATCCAGGATTCCCCTGAGTGTGGGAGGCAAACGGGGAAGGGAGGTAGTATATCTCTCATGGACCACAGGAATCCTATTCAACCAGATCCCTGCTGAGCGAATCAAAGCAAGGAGCTGAAACTTTGGTTTTGTCGCATGTGACACCTTTGCCATGGAACAGTGATACTGCAGCAGGATTTGAACCAACATTTGGCTCAAATGAGGCATCTATGGCTGATAAAATTCTGACCAACCTCTGTGCTGAACACAATCATCCATTTGACAATGGATTTAAAGCAATAAAAAACAATGCTTACATACAGGCTGAGATGAATATTCTCACTAATGGTGATATCCAATTCTTTCTGTAGTCTTGGTGAACATGTGATGGTTCAGTTGGACGTATAGTGGCATTTCCTTCCCCATTTTGGACATGCCTTACAAAGGAACAGTCTGTCCTTGGCAAGAGGACTGTATCTTTGATAATTACAGACAGACCCTTGATAAAGTTCCCTATGAGCTTTCATGCTTAATGAGAGCTGCAAGGGTTGCGTCTCTCTCTCCCACTCTCTTTCATTCACCCACTGTCTGCTGGAGCTGCCAGCGTCAATGAGGTCTTCAAGCAGATTTCACTCCACTACTGAATGGAATATTATAAAACTACACTTTCAACGGATGCACATTTAGCCATGGCACATGCTACAGATTTAATATGTTCGTAAAACGTATGCGTTCACTTGAGTTCACCCTATCATTCATCCTTCTGTTAAGCCATTTATACATCCTCTTGGCCAATGCGGGAGCCTGGATTCTATCCCAGGAAGCACAGGGCATCGAGCAGGGACTGGATGCCAGGCACAGGGCCCACACTCCTACACAGGCACAGACTAAAGGCATTTTAGAGACACTAACTCACCTTGTGCTGTAGGAGAGCATCTGCACAAACACAGGGGAACCAAACAGCCAACCCGGGCTGTCACCAGGGCACACATGTATTCCCTGCTATTCTCTGGAATTTTTATTTAAAGAAGTCCAATAATAGCCAATTTTGTTTGTATATACATATATACATGCATATAGTACATACAGTGCCAGTCAAAAGTTTGGACACACCAACCCATAGAATGGTGTATTTGGACTATTCTCCATTTTACAATAAATATACAGGCATCAAAACTATAAAGTAACATATATGGAATTATGCCCTGACCAAAAAAGTATTACATTACTGAGCAAAGAAACTTGGGGCTCTCAGGTTGTTGGGTGTGAGCAGCTCTGGAGGTGGGGACTCAGAAGGTTGCTGGTTCTCGTGCTCGGCAGAGTGATCCCACCTTTGGGCCCTTGACCCCTGAGAAAGACCCTCAAGGCCAGTTGCTCCAGGGAGTGGCCTGCCCTACATTCTCCTACTCTCTGGTCAAACGCCTCCAAAACCTGACATGACAGAATTATTTTCCATGTGAGACTTTATTGAGCCCTGTGGGGAAATTGTCATCTTCTCACCTCCCCCTCTGTGAGAGCAAGCTTGGCCGTGAAGGGCAGCAACCTCGAGGTGCAGCCAGGGAGCTGGGGGTTAAGGGCCTTGCCCAAAGGGCCATAGATGTGCCGAGGCTGGGCTTGAACCAGTGACCTTTTGATTACAGGCACAGAGCCACACTCTGCCCCCAAACATACTTCATATATAAGCAGAGACAGATAAAGATAAACTTTTAGTCTCATTGGGAAGCAGTGGTGCCTTTCTCGTTTAGAGTTAAGGTTCTGTTTTCCCTGTGGCAGGCAGAGACCCTCATTTAGGTGGATAGGTATTGTTAAATTGCACATTACATGTCAATGTGTACATGTGTATGCGAATGGCCTGGCATTCTGTCCAGGGTATACCCATGCCTTCTCCCTTATGCTGGTGGTGGTGGCCTAGTGGCATGAGATCCTGGTTAGGAACCAAGAATTCGCTGGTTTAAATCCCACCCGCCACCTGTGGCTCCCTGAGCAAGACCCGTAGCCCCAAGTTGCACCAGGGAGATTGTAACTCCCAGTAATGTAAGTCATTCTGGATAAGGGTGTCAGCTAAATGCTGTAAATATATGCAAATGTTATGCTGCCTGGGAGTAGGCTCCATCCCCAAAACCCTGAAGTGGATTAACATTAAAAAAAAACATTAACTTTTTTTAAAACATGTTGTTATAAATTTTAAAATTAACAGAAAATGTAAGTATTAAAAAATTTAACTACTAAAAATAGCAAGACAGACAAGTGGGAGAGAAGAATTCCATCCCAGTAATAGGTGATTTTCATTAGGATTGTACTGTAAATAAATACCAGTGCAACACCTTTGACTGATAAAAGAAACGCAAATTTACATCAAATGAACAGCAGCTTAAAAGGAGTAGTGGGGCTCTGGAATTTGAGAGGTGTAGTGAATAGACTTGTCACTTAAAGACAATGAAGACACAGCCTGCTTCCCTAGAAAACTTCAGTCAGTTTGTTGCTTGCTTGACCCTGGTCAGGTCTAGGATCTCTCAATCTTGATGGACAGAGACTGGGAAGAACCTGGCACTTGTCTAATGACCAGTCAAGTCTTTTTCTCCAAATAAAAGCAACACCTCAAGGAAAGTGAGCCCCTCATCCTGACAGCCCCCTGTGGCCCCAGATAGACTGTTTTGGACTTCAAAAGCCCACAAAGAGTTTAAAGTCTCCATGTGGGAAGACAAACAGGTGAGTGGTAATATCCAGAGAAGTTCCCATGCATGAATGAGGGAGGCTACAGGTACCTGAGAGCCCTTACTTGATCACTGATGGCTTTGACAGTATCAGCCCCATAGCCGCACATGCTTTTCCATGTTTTTCTACTCAAGATCTGAGTAGTATTGAAAGTCCATGTAAAATGTCAAAATGCTTAGTTTTTGTGCTCTATAATCCTTTATAACAAGCTGCGTAATTTGTATAATGAAAGTTCAGGGTTTTTATCTGATAGTATTTAGATCGTAAATCCTGAAATGAACACTGTGGAAGTTAATAATTTCAGTTCTTCTGAAAGTCATCACTTTGCAGCTAACATTCCAATCTGGTCTCCTGATTATAATACAACCCCATTTCCGAAGAAGTTGGGGCGCTGTGTAAAATAAAAACAAAAACTGAATGCAATTATTTAAAAATCATATAAACCCAGACCTGTCACCCGCTGAAAACATTTGGCGCATCATAAAACGAAAAACACGACAATGGAGACCCCAAACTGTTGAGCAGTTAAAATTCTATATCAGGCAACACTGGGTAAACGCTTCGCTTTTGAAAACTCCAGCAAACGGCCTCCTCAGTTCCCAAACATTTATAGAGTGCTGTTAAAGGAAGAGGTGATGCAACACAGCGGTAAATATGCCCCCGTCCCAACTTTTCTGAAACATGTTGCTGGCATCAAATTCAAATTAAGCATGTATTTGTCAAAAAACAGCTAAACTTCTCAGTGTCAGCATTTCATTGTTTCCTTTGTTCTATTTTCAATTAAATACAGGTTAATATGATTTGCAAATCATTGCATTGTTTTTATTTCCATTTTACGCATCATCCCAACTTGTTGTAGAAAACATATCTATATGTAAGTCCAGTTTGGCTTGGCCTCGTTCCTTCTCCTTTGGCCTTTGTACAACAGCAGAAAAACATCATATTTGACAGTACAATGACTTGACTGCAAGGTCCTCCTTGCAGTGACTGTCTGCGGGCCATTTGTTATCATTATAGCAGAGGGAAGGGGGGAAGGCTCATTTTAAAAAACTACATTGTCGGCTGTCTCAGCATGTGTTTGTGTGGGCGCTTACCCACAATGCCGTAGCAGATGCTTATTCTCCAGACGTCCCCTTTGTTTCCCTTCCTGTCTCTCTCACGGTTCGGTTTACAGCCGCTCTGCGCCGGCCACAGTTCCCACTGCGGTGAGACTGTGAGACAGAGGGCCTCCGAGAGAGAAGGTTAACAGCACACTCCGTCAGGCCCGAGTGAGGCTGGGGCCTGACACTTGAGCCGTCTGTGAACAGATTTGGTTTCGTCGGAATGCTTTAAATAACTGTTTGCTTGTTTGCGTAAACCGTGGGGACATGAGAAAATCCTGGAAGACAATGAGAGAGAAAGCAAGGAATGAAGTGCCCTACAGGACAGATTAAAAGGCTCTTTGCCCTAATGTACAAATAATTACTACCGTTTCCTTTTACTTTTACCCTTGTGCTTGTTTGCTTTGCATGCTTATTCTTTTAAAAGTAAGGCAAAAGTAACGTATTGCTATGGCCATTTGAGTCCCCCCTCCACGCTCAGCCACATGGCCATTTGAGTGCCCCCTCCACACTCAGCTACATGGCCATCTGAGTGCCCCCTCCACGCTCGGCCACATGGCCATTTGAATGCCCCCTCCACGCTCAGCTACATGGCCATCTGAGTGCGCCCTCCATGTTCGACCACATGGCCATTTGAGTTCCCCCTCCACACTCAGCCACATGGCCATTTGAGTTCCCCCTCCACGCTCAGCTACATGGCCATCCGAGTGCCCCCTCCACGCTCGGCCACATGGCCATTTGAGTTCCCCCTCCACGCTCGGCCACATGGCCATCTGAGTGCCCCCTCCACGCTTGGCCACATGGCCATCCGAGTGCCCCCTTATGCTTGCTTATTCTTTTAAAAGTAAGGTAAAAGTAACGTATTGCTATTTGAAGATAATAAGAAAGACTATTAACTTTTCCCAGAAAACCTCTACAACTCAATCAGACTAAGTCTGTATCCTTTCTAAGGGAACTGGTTTCCTCAACATCATAAGCCACAGGGACCGGAGATGCGACCAGTGACGGGCACTTTGGTCACAGTGGATGTCGTTACGCTGTGCTTTATCGTGAATACAGAGCCACATGGCCATCTGAGTGCCCTCTCCACGCTCGGCCACATGGCCATCTGAGTGCCCCCTCCACGCTCAGCCACATGGCCATCCGAGTACCCCCTCCACGCTCGGCCACATGGCCATCTGAGTGCCCCCTCCATGTTCGGCCACATAGCCATTTGAGTGCCCCCTCCACGCTCGGCCACATGGCCATCCGAGTGCCCCCTCCACGCTCGGCCACATGGCCATCCGAGTGCCCCCTCCACGCTCAGCCACATGGCCATCTGAGTGCCCCCTCCACGCTTGGCCACATGGCCATCTGAGTGCCCCCTCCATGCTTGGCCACATGGCCATCTGAGTGCGCCCTCCATGCTTGGCCACATGGCCATCTGAGTGCCCCCTCCATGCTTGGCCACATGGCCATCTGAGTGCGCCCTCCATGCTTGGCCACATGGCCATCTGAATGCCAGGTGCGGTACTTTTGGTAAATTCCCTTTTCTATTGACTTCCGCTCGAATACCAGTACCAAAACTTCCAGCACCAACTGGGGTAATTTTTCGGTGCTTTGATATTTTGGGTGGGACTTGAAATGCTTTCTTTGTCGATGGGTTATGCAAATAGCCTGCCTCTGAAACACAATGCAACCACCATCCGAAAAAAAATTAAGCATAATAACAACAACAACAACAATAATAATAATAATGCCAGATGTGTGGACAAATGAAAGACCCAAGTTTTGATTGTGATCTGGTTGAAAGAACAGATACAAAAAGATCAGGAAGGCTTGCAAAGAAATATAGTATTTTGCATAACATCCTGATGTGATTTTGTTGTAATAAATATCGGCGTATTTATAAAGCAAAAAAGTAGGACAACATAAATTTTTGATTTTTGTCCCGGAGAACACATGCAGCGCTATGCAGAAGCAGCAGAGGTGAACTTTAAACTCATTTTTAAACATATACTGGATAATCTTGCAAAGGAATAATTTTTAAAATTGTAAAAAGTTTTTTTTCCTATGACTGTGTTTTAAGAAAACCGAAACTCCCTCCACTATCAAGTCCATATAGCGCTGAAAGAAAGAAAAAGCCTCTTAATCTAACTGCCTATAGGGATAAGAATTGCATGTGCGTAGCATGCAATGTTGATATTAATATTGCACGTCGTACGCCCCTGTAATATACTACAGCAATTTCTCGAATTCAGTACAGAATGCCCTGCAGTGGAACCAACACCTTGAAGAACCAAAAGTACCGAATCTTGTGCAGTGGAAAAGCGACATTTATTCTGCACTTAAGTTGCAAAGCAAATGTAGCAGACAAATGTAGCAGAGACAGAAAGAGGCCGTCAGTGAGACACAGCACCTGTCGCACAGGGAATCTCTGGATCTCTTCCAGAGCGAGCCACCCTATTCTACCTCGCTCGACTTAGCCTGTGGCCGCGGGGGGGGGGGGGGGGTCGTGTGTGGGAATAGGCCACCTTGTACCCAAACCTGGTCGCCCTGCGCCCCCTTCTGCAGCCCAACCTGTGGCTGAACCCTCCTTTCTT
>JAODKM010000039.1:32018313-32033120 GCA_026780845.1 Petrocephalus sullivani
GGGGTAGGGGGGGGGGGGGGCGAGTGTGGGGGACGGGGGAAAGAGGGGGGGGCGGGGGGGGGCCCCTGGGAAAAAATTAAAAAGGAAAAAAAAAGCCCCAGCAGCCCCCCCCCCCCCCCTCAGAAACAAAAGAAGGAACTAAGTATGTGTGACAGGCCCCAAGGGACTTCCTGTTTGTAGTACAGCAACTAATCTGAAAAGCTGGCTGGTGGCTTAGCCCCCCCCACACACACCCCCAGGGCAGGATGGTGGCAGTGTGCGCCAGACAGTCTACTAGCTTTGTGCCGCACGGGTTTCACAATGCATGGAAGTAGCTAGTGTTCAGTATTGTAGCTGTGCTCCCCTCTTGACCTGGGGCCTGGCGGGGTGTTCCACAAAACAGGATTTCTTCATTACCCAAATATAAGGATTGTCCAATAGGAATGTCACATGCCTCTCCTCCTATTGGACAGCTTTCAAATTTGGCTCAAGTTATCCAGCTAACTGGGAAATTCTGCTTTGTGTAACAGGCCTACCCCCTTGGTGTGATTTAGGAGCTGGGGAGCGCATAGTGTTATTATTAAGTGCCATTAAGTCAATGTGAACTTCTGCCAGCTTCAGGCAGTCAGACAATATTGAAATGCTCCAGTAGAATTTTGTAAGCACTGATGTTCCTTGCTCTACAACATGTTTGACTTACGACCTCTCAGCTTTACAATGGTGTGATAGCGATACACAGTATAGTAGTCATCAAACTTTGAATTTTGATCTGTTGCAATACAATGCTTTATTATCATTATTATTATTAATAATAATAATAATAATAATAATAGTAATGTTAATTGATACTTTATTGATCCCCATGGGGAAATTGACTTCTCACCTCCCCCAACCTTGCTCTCCATGTCGCTGGGAGTTGGCAGCTTCTATTCAGCCATGTTTCCAGTCTCTGTACTGATTGTGAGTGTGAACACCCTATACAGTGTTTAGCAATGGTGTTTTTCTGTGTTTTAAAGAAAAAACCCCAAGCCCATCATATCTACTAAACACCCAAGTGTGTCCTATGAATTCATATTGGATATTTCACCGGAAAGCAGTTTCAAGCTATCAGGGCTGTGATGTATCAAGAGGGGAGGGCAGAGGTAACTCTTCCTCCACATGGCCTCTGACTATGATCAAACATACACACCACAGCCCAGAGATCACACAAATCCAGACCACATCCCACAATGGCTCAGGTTCAACGCCGTCATAACAGGAGCTGCAAATCGGTTCAAACTGATCCATGAATAGGCATGCCTGTCCACCTCCTGGCCCCCTCTTCCTGAGAAAAGAGGGTCTTAGCCTTTATGGTCCCTGTCGAGAGCTCATCTCTGAACCACTTCCTCATGTAGATCAAAGGTTAACAGCACAGACCCACCACTGAGGACTTACCCACGCCTGTGACACTCCTGCTGGAAAAATTAACATTTGACCTCAGTCCCTCAGCTTCCTGCCGTGCGATTTTTCTCCTCTAAGATCGCGTTGTCGTGCACATCCAGACTACAGTAGGGTCTCCTTTTATAGTCTGAAGGAATAATCTCTTATCATCAGGTTAGAAAAGGTGCTTATGAGGTATATTATGGCTACAAGAATTATACTTTTCAAATATAAAAGGTTAAAGGTAAAAGCGAGCCCTGAACGATTTGTTTAGCTGAGATGTTTTGAAAATGATGCTCTGAGTTAGAGAATTCCATATATCACAGCAGGATTAGTTGGGGGCTCTGTTTTCCAAAAGTTTGTCGTGCTACAATCATCATGACTTCCGAGAGACAAAATTCAACAATTCAATAAAATGATCTTTCTGTCATGTAATTATGGTTGTATTCTATCAAGTGACTTACAACATTGCTGTCTCATATCTTCTGAAACATAACAAAAAAATAAGGTCATACCACTGCCCTATGCAAACTGCTGTGAGGTGCTATCAGTAAATGTGTTACACGCATAGCATGATACACCTTATCACGTCAAGTCAAGCCAAATTTTAAATAGAGTCCCTGGGTTAAGAACACTCGTACTTATGAGTGGACTGCCAGAAAGCCTATTATAGTCCAAATTCAGGTTAAATACAATGGTTTGTAATAACGAAAGTACGCACTACTTTGTGAAAGCATTGCACGGTTTCAGCAGATTGAGGTACAGTGCATAGCTACTTTTATTATCACTGTATTATTACATTTACAGCATTTAGCTGACACCCTTACAATCTCCCTGGAGCAACTTTCACTTCCCTTGGGGTGAAGGGTCTTGCTCAGGGAGGTGATTGAACTGGCAACCTCTTGGTTCATAACCCATGCCTCATACCACTAGGCCACCACCATCCCCATCATCCCCATACCCATTACTGTTCCAACTTACCTATTAATTCGACTTAAAGACAGACTTAGGGAACAGATTCATAACGTGGGAACTGCCTGTAGCATTTGTCTGAGATGGTAAAAACAGCTCTACGCATAATACAACATAAAACATAAGACAATAATGGATAAGTAAATAAAAATGCTGCACAAACAGAGGTGGAAAGTTCAGGTCCAGAAAGTAAAAAACCAGACCATGATTTTGTTTCAACCAACCAGCTGAGTACGCTATGACTGTGATTATTTATGCTCAACTGGTCGGTTGAAAATCATGGTCTGGATTTTTATTATCTGGATCTGAAATTTTCACCTCTGTGCACAAGTAGTGCAACTCACCCGCAGTTATGTATCATTTTGGTCATTTGGGGGTGGGGTTTGGATGAGTGACCCCTCAGATAGATTAGGCCTCTCAGCTAGCTTTCTGATGTCTCAAGATTTTAGCAACATCCTGGATTTGATGCAATGAATTGTACAAGATTTCAGTAAGGTGCATGCACTGATGTTGCTATATTTAACGACACAATTTAATTCCCAACACCTATAATAACCCACTGAAACAGCACCTATCCTGGCAAAAGAGAGAGGAGAAATCGCAGGGACTTGAGAAATAATACTCGTTAATCTTCTGTTATACGTCAGGGTCCAACAGTAAGGACTAGAAAGAATTATAATCGTAACGAGGTGTTTTTATTAGGAAGACCTATAAGGAGATGCAGAGACACATGACACCTCTGAAAGCCTTTGAAGTGCATTGTGATGGGTTAAGGGGGCGCAGTTGTGTTATTTGCTGACATGGCAACAGGACGGCCCACTTACATCACCTCGTATAGCCTAGGATGCGGATGTGAGCAGAGCTCGACGGACCCGAGTATGTGGCTAGGCTGGCACTTTAGGCGTGATTGGAGGAAGCAGCCGTCAAGGACTTGGTGTGATGGGTGGGGGTGTGATGGTGTCAAGACATGAATGGACGTAGGGACCTGGCGAGTGCTTGAGAAAACACGAATGACAAAGGAGTGTTAAAGAGGCAAGCTTCTGACAGGTCAGACCTGGTGTCTCTAAGCCAATTTGGTCCTTTGTCCCTGACTCCTCAATGAAATGGAGCAATCAGCTGGTAAACAGTGCATAATATAGCACTTCAATAACCATACTTTGACAAAAATGCTGCTTCGAGAGTCAGGAAGGATCATTCCATCGGTTCGTCTTTATAACAGAACAAAAATGTGACTTGGTAACTCTGTGTGCACCATGATGGATAGGCTGCAGAAATTGCTTATCATTGCCCTATAATTCACTTCTTACACTGCCTGTAGAGATGGATCAGTCCATTTTCAAATGCCTGTACAGCCATGGCATCAGACTCGGCTCAAGCTCTCGGTAACAGGGTGGAAGATGTTTTGGGGGGGCAAGTACATATTAAAAGATACACTTCCCCCACTTGGCTGGGTGGGCCAGCCTTGTGATTGGGGGGGCCAGGCCCACTCAGGCCCCCCGTAAAGCTGGGCCCGCATGGCATATAGATGGACACCTTCTCCGGATATCACATTAAATCTAGTTGTACAAATGAATACATATTTTCCCTTCAGTGATTCGGGGGTAAATACCAGGTTCTGGCTATCCTGGAGAAAATTCTGAAAAGCTTGCAAAACACCGAGCATGAGGTGCCAGTCCATTGCAGGCCACACATTCACCCTCACTCACTATGGGTAGTTGAGAGATACTAGTGCACCTACCTGTATGTAATACAACAAACCTCTACACACTCAGTAAGGGTGCATTTCCAACCCATAACCCTGAAGGTGTGTGTGTGAGAGAGAGAGAGAGAGAGAGAGAGAGAGATAAGGTGCTTTCCTGCTGCAGGGACTGTTTTCCGGAACCAGGAACTTCTGTCATGTTCTCATCGCAGGAACTCGGCCCACTTGCAGTTCCTGGGAGGCAGTACTGGGGTGGAGCTTACAGCCATAGCTTGCTGATGGGTGACCAGGCACCTGGGTTACCATGGAAGTTACGAGGAAGTGCTGGGAGAAGAGAGAGAAGTGGCAAGCAAAAACTGAGCAGATGGAATTATTTTTGTACCGCAGTTACATTCAATACATTAATGAATATTCCATATTTCTGCAAAATCGATAACTGATATACTTCGTTGATTTAAGTGATATGCCTAAATTTAGTACTGTGCTCCTAAAAAAAATAAAAAGACGATGCACCAGTGCTAGCGGAGAAGGTTGGTCTGGAGCCTTGGCCCTTTCGGGCTGCCTCTATTTATAATTCAGATTCAACCAACCCAGACCCATCCAATTGTGTTCCAAATTTTTTCACATCCCTGTCACCTCCCTCCTCCCGACTTTATCCTACCCCTGGCTACCAGTGAAGCCATGTTAACTACAAGGCCAACATGTGGCACAGTCTGGTAAGAGAGCAGATCTTCACATGACATGCATCTGCCACTATGTGACAGTCATGTGACATGTCATTTGACACATTTACATCAGGTATTAAATCCTGTTTTCATACTGACTGGTGAGTGATTACAGGGCCCCGCGAAACTAACAGTAAGCCACGTCTCTTTATAGTTGTACTTCTTTAAATTTAAGCAACTTGTAATAAGGCTTTTCCGGAAGTAGCCAGACAGCTTTGCAGATTAGGATTCTAAGTTTGCAATTAGGATGTTGCTGATTCGAATCCCTAAGCCAGTACAGAGATCAAATTGGCACTAAAAAGCCCCTTAACCACAAATTCTCCAGGGACTGGCCGGCTCTGATCTTCCCTTGTATGTTGCTTTGGACAAAAGTGTCTGTTAAATAATCTGTCTGTGCAGCACTGACAAGTTTCTCTTCTAAAGTGCGATTATTCAATGTCTGAAATAAAATAACCTATCAAACACTAGTAACAATTTCAAATCAATTCCAAGAGTGTTTCTATTGGATGAGCCCAAGTTTTTCCACATGAAGTATTTAAATGCACATAATGTTATAAAGAAGTACTGAAACTGAAACATTTACAGAACACTCAAATTGTACCAATGTATGTTCAAGAATGAATTCATGATTAGGTAAGTATTGTATTAATCCCTCTGTTTTTGGTGTAGACAAGTTCCAACATGCCTGCAAGGTACATCTGTCTTCTGCCCACTGGTCCCCACCAGCCCTCCCCCACCTTTCTGCTCCCTAATCGTTATTAGCATTTGTAAAGAGGGGGGTGACATTTGCTTTGTTCTCCTCTAAACTAGGAAGCTAGCATTTGCCCCAATTTTGGTGGCTGTCTGTGTTGCAGTTCAGGTGCTTCCTCAAGTCTCTGGATCAACAGCTGAAGGTCTCCACAATGCAGAGAATACTGCTGAGCATGTCTTCATGACTATACTTTTGCAGATATATACATAGCTTACAATGCAACAAATTTTCTGAATGTTTTAAGAAACATATTTTGATACAACAGCTCCAAAACTGGTCTGCCAGCACAATGGGTCTGGGTAGGATGTTGGGTAAAGTTGACACTTGGTAATGAGAACAGCAAAATTTAAAAAGTATTATCTGGGGACTGATTCAAAAAATGCAGGACCTTTATGGAAGGACTCTGGAATCACTCAGTTAAATAATGAATGGGGGTGATTCTGCTGACTAGACCCACAGCCCAGATCTGAAGAGTGAGGCCAAGAAGTCATTCATAGGCACTACAGAGGTGCTGTTGGGCGTGACAATATCAGGACTTAAGGAATCATCAGCATCATATGGTCATCTCCACCCGGGTTGTTTCTGATGCCCCCTGCTGCAACTTGATGAAGGGCCAAAAGTACGAACCCCCCAAGAAGAGAGCCCAGACGTTTGCTGTTACGCCATTGTGATGTTTGCTAACACTGCAGATGTATCAGCTTGGAACTTCTATGCCAGCCTCAGTCACCGACCAGCTCCCCTGTACCATCTGGTCTGTCCCGGGCCATAGGCCGGTGGAGAAAGCACCTCTTTTTTGCCCATCATAGCTGTTGCTGAGGATTTGATTGTGCCTTCACAGGGGTACGCAGTGCAACTGTTCACTGAGCCCAGCCCAACACAATGAAGGAGGAAAGAACCTCAATTCCTGTTTATTTCACCACATTATGGGGCACAATCAACATACTTCCTCACATTAAAATAGTACATAAAGGAGAATGAACCTTATATAAGCCTTGTTTAATTCCCAACAATATTTAAAGATTTTACTGAACCTGAAACATCGATTAGAAAGATATGAGCAATATTTCAAACAGTTTTGTGGTATTGAATTTGTAAGCAGACAACTGTTACTTACAAACAAATTCTATGTAGAATAAAAGCTCTTTGTGCGTTTCAGATTGGGTGCGTGTGTGCGCGTTGGTGTATGCATGTCACACAGCCACGCAGCCAACAAAAGCTTCTGTCAGACTGGCGTGGGGTCACGCAATTAAGCTGCACCTTGACAGGTTTATTTGCATGGGAAGAGTCCCCGGACCCTGACAAAAGCTGATGATATGAAGCTTCATTATGGCATCGGCGTCCCCCAGCACCCAGACCCGATCAATATGCAAGCGACGCTGCACCCCAAGCCTCCATACTGGGAGGAGCCCGTGTCTCCATAGGACTGTCCCCCCAACAGTCCCCAAATCGTAGATAGAGACTGACAATGGTACAAAAAAAGCCACAGCAGATGGATAAGTCTGACTCTTGGTCCCCAGGGAGTAGGAACTTAGCCCCAAAAGTACTTACATGACAACACCATCACAGCTCATTCAAAGGGGCACCTGTGCCAATGTGTCGGGAAAGCCCGTCGAACACAGAACGTAGCACATAGCACATTGATCAATATCTGTAAAAACTCACAATTAACCTAAGGGACTTATATAAAGTTGAATTAATATTTACAGATGTGCACAAAAGTTTATAATACTGCAGTGAATACAGCAGGCTTAAAAAAATTATATCCAAAAATATATATATATATGTATATAAAGGTTTTATTTATAGTAACATACTGTAAATGACATACCTTATAGCTCAGCCACTTCCATAGTTATTGAAATCTTCACTGAAGTGGTTCAGATGATGTACAGCAGATCAGATTTAAAGCACTAAAGGCATCTTGACAGAATGAAACGTGCCCTTTGGTGGCCCAACCCACAAAACTGACTACTAATGGTTATTTCAGTGCTGTTCTTTGCCTGCACCGCAAAACTGACAACTTAAGAAATAAAGGAATGAGTGCAACCACTGTTGATCTGTGAGTGTGGATAAATGCGCATAGTTTTCAAATAGAATATAAGCTCTGATTGGTAGGCCTTGTGCGAGGAGCCCATAGCTGCAACGGGAAATGTTCTAGTCCATAATAATGAAAAAATAAAAAGTTTGAAATAAGCCAGCGGTGCAAAAAATCTCAAACTTAACATTAAATGAGAAAGCTATAAAACTATAGTTGAACTATAAAATACAGAGGTATCAGCCCATTATTAAACAGATTAAGCAGTGCATTGTGTCAGATGGATTGCTGTAGTGCAAAGTTTGTCTAGTGACTGTCTGTTAGGATACTGAGCATTTAGTTTCCACATATGCCTGTAGCAGTGGGCTCAGTTAATTGCTGGTTGGATCTCATCACTGTAATAAAGTTGAATGTAACTTTCAGAACTGGCACTGAATGGAGGTGCGTGCTGTAAAAACATTCCCTTACATGGGAACCACAGCGTGGTGCCAGGTGAGCCGACAACTCAGTAAATCAGCGTAAGATGTCGTGTCAGTCTTGTGTGAGGTTGTTCCTGCATGTCCACACATGGATCTCATTATGGCATCCTTGGCCCCCACCCTGCCCCAATGCGCCCTCGTCGGCCTCGTTTCCCCTCTCGCCCGGGGTCATATTCCTGGCAAGACGTTCCCACAGGCCCCTCACCGATACCTCTGGCCTGCTGGCAAATGGCCTCGTCCTATTGTCACATGTAAATATGAAAATTAAATGTATGCCTGCAGGGGCAGAAACTAACGGTTAACTTTCACCCACCCTGCAGGTCTTACTTTTACTATGAAAACAAGCTGTGAGATTAATAATTGTCAGAAAACTGAGTCTGCAGGTTCTGTGCACATATTTACATTATTCTATGGGTTGAAGAATGCCAGAACTATGTAAGTTCATCAGTATTACCCAATCCATCTTCTTTAAAGATGTCTATCTATACTATGGGGCTTCTTAAATGTTTCTGCAGTGCAACATTTGGACTCTAGGCTGTGTATATAAAAAATAAGTACCATCTACCCTGACCTGCTGACGCAGCACAGGCATTGCATGTCAGCACAAACGCTATCAGATCTATGGCTTGACTTCTCTGTTTACCATGCTGGCAAAGAAGGTAACGTTTCATTCAAACAAAATTAACCAAAAAAATCACGAGTCTTATTCATATGCCTTATTTTTAAAATAACATGATATCCTATAAATCAAGATGAATTTAGTACAATGAACACGGTCCAAAGTGGGACAGCTTTGTAGACGCGTTTAAATTAGTCAAAGTAATGCACAATAACTAAAGATGATAGTGATCATTAAAAACACTTTGCGATAAACACCCATACGGTAATATTGGAGATTAAAGGTAGATGAGTTTTGAGGGTCTAGGAGCCCTTGCTAGATGAATTGCATGTTGCTGTTTAACTTCCATATTTCGCTTTCGGTACAGCTGATCTTCCCCAGAACTTTCTCCAGCTGCGCGTCTCACACGTGCGCATGGCGTGCAAAAGGGGGGGACAAAAAAACCCCTTTGCCCCCCCCCCGAAAAAATAAAAATAAAAAATAACCAGTCCTAAGACGTCAGTAAGAACTTCAACTGCCTCCGCACAACTTAAGGATGGGTGTGTTTTTCCCATAGACAATATAGAAAGTTGATTTTTTTATGAGTAGTTTTGGTGGGGGGCCATCGCGAAAGGATAACGCCCCCCCCCCCAGGGTGCGAAGGAGCCCGCAGGATGCCGAAGCCCGAAGTCCCGAGCAGAGGCGCTCATTCGGAACTCAGACAGCGACGCGACGACATCGCAGCCGCCGGGCTCCCGGGACCCAGAGAGAGAGAGAGAGAGAGAGAGAGTCCGTCGCATCCCGCTGCCGACGGCGTCCCACATCGCTCCTTCTGCAGCCTGACTTCTGAAATAGAAAAAAAAGAACCTTCGGATCTATGCAAACCCTACACGGAATTATACGTCTGTAACCGAGAAGAGGCGGAATGCATCATTTCCCAGTCACGCTGGCACTCTTGCTGTCGCTGAGCGCCTTATCCCGAGGTGAGCCCGCAGCGCAGGAGCCGCACGCCGGCCGGCGCACTTTCGCTCCTGCGGATGATACGTAGGCCACCCATCAATGGCACCGTCGCCGCGCCGTTCAGCCGTTTCCCCGGCGGGTCGGGAGTTGCAGTCTCGTCCGCTACCCACACTTGTTGCGTTCAGATAGAACTGGGGAGGAATATTGCTAATGACTTGTTTTATATACTTCTGCTTTGGGAAAGTTATCTTTGTCTGCTGGGTGACGTCTGTGTGGTTATCAGTGTATGTTTGCATCTTTTGAAGGGTTTGTTTCAGCCTTTGAGTATTATTAGTGAGCGCAGTGGAAGGTTTCCTGGCAGCGGAAACTTTCCGGTATGTTTTGGGTGCTGCAATGCTTGCACTGCTTACTCCTGTGAATGTGGCATGCAATCAGAACACGGCACATCACGCCGCTTCACTTAAGTTACTAACAGTAAGTCCGGGGTCCGGAGGCGCTCTCAGCATCGCGCTACCTTAATGCGGCTTTAGCCTGAAAGCGCCCGTGTCCTTGCAAAAGGAGGCAGGAGCTGGACGCGTCGCCCCCGCGGCAGACAATGCAGACAGGACGGGATCCCGAGCAGGGAGGTGGACTTTCTGATTTCTTTTGTTCTGCCGTCGGAGTGGGTCACACTCCGCAGCTGTCGTGCATTCCCGTAGCCCCGCGTCCCACGCCGGGGGCAGCGTGTGCTTCACGACGCCTGTAAATGGAGTGATGCGAAGATAAGACAAAGGAGATGGCCCATTACCATTCACATTGCCACTAAAGTCGCCCCCGGTGCGCTTTATGGCACCGGGAGCCTGTGACGGCCGAGTCAGCCTGCGGCCGCTTCAGGTGCGCTAAGCCCCTTTCATTCTGCCTAATTACCTTCCCAAGTTTCCCATGCCCTAAGCCTACGAAGTTTTAAAGCTGTCGCGCCTGCATAATATATAAACAACACTGATTTTTTTTTGATTCCGTAAAATCATATATAAATATTGCTGCCATGTATTATTTGTTAGTGTAAGTGCATGCTGTGTCTTTCATATTAAGTTATTTTCGGCAAAAAGATAGAGAACCGCGATGTGTGCATCCCGGCTTGACCCAGACAGCCCCGTTCACGTCCCAGCCGTCTTTGTAACCGTGCAGTCTTGCATTTCTTTAAGTAACTTTTATAAACTTTTGGGTGCCGTTAATTTCCAGTTTTTTAACAATGGGCCCAAAACGTAGCCCTCCCAGTGCATAAAGTAGTAACTTTGTACATGCAGGGGCATACTTTTAGATGTTTTTTATACTAATGTCTAGGTCAGAAATGACAAAGCAGTTTGACATGCGAACCGTACAACACGAACCGTTTTGTTTATTTAGAAATTGGTAATCAGAATTAATGTTTTCGTTGAGGTTAGGGCAAGTATTATTCGCGGGGAGATTTATGAAAGTTTTTTTTTTTAATGATTTGCATCGGTGTTGTCTCATGCCAGCACTTTCATAATCCAGGGGCAGGTGCTGTGTCTGTAATCGGGGAACACCTGATGCTTCGGGTTCAGACTTTGTGTATGTGTGTGTCTGCAGGTTTACGATGCTCTCTGCCCACTGAAACGTGTCTGAATGGAGGGAGGTGTGAAGCCACCCCAGATGGCAACGGCGAGTGCAGGTGAGTGTGGGCCCCGGCGGGCGGCTGGGCATTGCGGAGGGCCAGGTGCAGCTGACGGCGACTGATCAGTGCGGATCAGTTGCCGTCGACTTGTGTCCCCTGGCCGACAGTGTGGCTGTATCTGGCTGCAGAGCGACGCAGCTCCAACAGACCCGTGCAGTTTTCAGCCTTGGGGTGCACCCCCCACTCGCTATTACTCTACCGCTTTGCCTCCTGGCAAAGGCACGCTCTTTGGGGCGGGGGTGAATCAGACTCAGGCTTGTTGTATGGGGCTGAGGCGGCGGGGGGGGGGGTCTTGCGACTCGTCGGTAATAAATGCAGGACGCTCCTCCAGAGTTCCAGAGACGCTTGAAGCCCTAAATCTTGTGTGTTTTTTTTCTGCTTCTTTTCTTTGTGGGGCGACAGCTGGGCTTCGCCTGCAGCCCGGCGGCTATTGTTCCCCAGTCAGATTAATGCTGTGTGACTAGGCTGCGCGGGGCTTCCCAGAGTGCAGGCGGGCCTTTGCCCTACCTCCACCCCATGGCTTTGAATGGGAATTCTCTCTGCGCAATTTACATCAGAAGGACAGATGGCTGTAAAGTGTAATTAGATTTGAGGTTTTTATGATTGGAGCAAATCCCAGGGCTTGTGTGTGTGTTGGGGAGGGGGGGGGGCTCAAAGCCTGCTAGCGTGAGACAAGATACTTTTTGGCCTGCCGAGGGTGTGTGTATCGTTACCGGCTTGAGGCAATAAACTCGTTAATGATTTTAACTGAGCGATTCTGCCTGCAAGCCTCCTCAAACTAACTCCCTGTAAAATCTGGCATCAGCCATTACTATAATAAGGGCTTGTGACAGTTAAATAGACCACAATTGTTTGGTGACTGACCTATGGTGGCCAGGAAGCTACATATAATGCCTCCAATCCATCCACAGTGCAGCCAACGTGTGCATGGGGCAGGGGATTGGCATCTGTTCCTATATTTGTTGTGCCACTTCAATGGAGTGGTGGGCCACTATTCAGTGTTTTCTGGGCCTGACTCTATGCTCAAGGTGTTTTTGTGTGCCGATTTTCAGACACCCAAGCCGTATTCATGTAATATTAGCAGTTTTCTAAAACTATGAAAAGTATAAAAAATACATATTTTTTAAACTAATGAATGGACAGTAGACTTTGGCCTCTATGGCCTGCTAAGATGGCCTATTGGTGACTAAGTGGAGCAGTCTTTAAGCCACTGATGAGTCAGAGCTGTTTTGGTGGCGTGAACCTTTCTGTGCTGGAGTAGATGCCTCTCATTCCTGAGTGCGGAGCAGGACCGTGCCTCAGTAACCTGTGATTATCACACACTGAGAGATAAGGGCTTCCTGTGGAGCATGTGACGTTCCCCCATCTGGGACACAGGCCCTGGAATGCTGCTGTCCGCCCCGAATCAGCTGGTGGCCACTGTGGAATCGCCAGTTAGTTTAAAATGTGACCCGAGACTCAGGTGCTCCGTGTTTCTGCTTTTAGATGGGGGGAGGGCTGCTTTTTGGGGTGGGTAGTGTCACTCGTGTGGGAGCTGATGTAGCTCAAAAACAACCATTTGATGTTCATTTGGTGACCCTGACAGGCCCTGAGTTCACAAACAAAGTACCAGCTTGCTGATAACGTCCAGCCTGACTCTCTGAGAGGCCTGCATCACTCTTGGACATTAACCCAGTGCCTGAGATACTGGAGAGGAGGGCTGTAGTGCTGTGACAGGATGCTGCATGTCACTGGGGCTGGGACCCCCCAAAGCAGCTCATCTTTCTGCCAGTGAGAGCGCCTTGTCTGTGGGAGTGTGTACGGCTCTTTGTTGAGTATGGTGAAGTTTCCCTGATGTGTGACATGTGGTCTTTTAATGACATGGAACACACTGTCTACATGGGCGACAAGGTCCATGTAATCCTGCCTGGGAGCCGGGTCCTCACCGAGCAGGAGAGGAAGAGGAAGTCTTTGATCTAGAGAAGGAAAACTGTGACCCAGGGAGCATTGGTGGGACTCAGTTTCCACTCAGCCTCTTGCTGGATGTTTTTGAAGGAGGGTCTGGTCTAGTGAGCCGAGGAACCACTTGTGTGTGTGTGTATACAGCTGGCCAGGGAGAAAGTGGAGCACAGAACATGAGGCATACTTTTCTTTCGGCTTTACGGCGCTCAGCCATCTGTCCATGGCTCCTCACAAAGCAGTCGAGCAGGTGACACTCTGAATGACTCGGCTTGACAGTCCATTCTGCCGCCCTCGTCATTACCACTGTGTTTTTTTCCCTCTCGTTCCTTTCTCTCTGCCATTTGGCTGTAACCAGAAGGCGAGAGGCTCTTCAGGGACAGGTGCTAAGAAAAACACGCAGGCATGTGTGTGCTGCAGGCTAATCCAACAAGTAAATTGAATCATTTAGTGTTACAATCAAAAAGTTAGTTTGCCATAGGTCAACGAAAGCCGCAAATCTGTCGAAAAGCTACTCCGCAGCTTGTCAGCTCTGTGAAATATCATTACACTCACAATTGCTTGGGTAAACTCAGAGTAGCACAGATATATATTTTTTAATTCCCTTCCCATTCAGTATACGGCTGGAAGTGGGGAAACTGCAGTATTCGGAGGCGGGCACAGATCATTACCTCCTTACCGGAGGATACTTGGTTGTCTAATAAACCTCTGAGTACCCTCCGCTGTTAAAGGCAGTGCTGCATGCGTGCACCCCGCCTCCAACACAGCTTAGTCCGGGGAGATCTGCACTTTCCCATGGTCTCCTTCTGGTAAAACACTTTGGCCTGTGGGAGGGGCCACGCTGTAAAAAAGCTTTCCCAGACTCCCATCTGCTGTGTTATACACCTCCTGGTGTCCTGTCCTCACAGAAGAGAAGATGTTTACAAATATTACAAATACAGAATTTTCCCTCTGTGACCCAAATCTGGGAACCTGGACCCCAACACTAAATGAAGTATCAAAAAAGCGACCTCCCCCCCCCAATTTGGTCAGGCTGCGATGTGAGGGGTGTGTGCAGCATCTGTGATGTGCCTACCCCCAGTCACGGAGGACACTTAGGGGGGATTTCAGCTCCCACGTTCAGCGCAGGGACGCCCTTTGTTGTGCATGCGTGTGTCCAGGGTGGCAGATGGCAGGTCAGCCCAGCTTCGGGGGGGTGGGTGGTCAGGCGGGGGTCGGAGTCAGAGGTCATAAGAAACAGCTGTGCCGCCACATTGCAGAGCTGGCGCGGACCTGTTGCCGAGGCCGACGGGGGGGAAGGGGGGGGTGATTGGGAGATCCCAACGTGACGCAGGAGACAATGGGAGCACTGGTCTCTGACAATGCCACGGGCTCAGCTGAGTCTCATGTTGCTCCCCCCCCGACCCTAGTGGCAGCCATTACTAGCTCCTGCTTCAGTTAAATGTGCCCCCACCATAGCTCTGCTGGGTCTCCTCTCAGACAGTTTGAAGACTTATCCCCCCCCCCCCCCCCCCCCTCCCCCCCCCTCTCCCCTCGCCCCCCCCTCTGCCCCCCCGCACGCCCCCCCCCCTGTTCAT
>JAODKM010000039.1:32048265-32058274 GCA_026780845.1 Petrocephalus sullivani
TGCATTTTGTGTTTTTCAGTTAAATAAAAGGCTATTTTTGCTATATATTTAAACATTGAGGATTTCTTAAAAAAAAATGTCTAAAAGTCTTGTCTCGTCTCGTTCTCGTGAACCCAGTCTCGTGTCTCGTCTCGTGGGAAAAGCGTCTCGTCACACCCCTAATTTTTAAGTTTCGTTTGTTTTAAAAAAAATCAAGTATTGTGCAATGTCAAATAAAAACTTTTTGAACACATGACATTTTTACAGCATCTTTCCGAATGTGATCATATATTATATGACAACTAACAAATTAAGATACACTGTGGCTTATTCAGAACCCTCTCCCCTGTCAGCAGAGCATAAAATGAAATGGGAGCCAATACTGTAGTGCTATAATAACAAAATCATGATTCTGAATTCCGATTATGGCTACAGCGCATCTGCTGAAAGGATTGTGGTAGCTACTACGATGATGCTTAAATTAATACTTTAATTGATACCCAAATACTTAAATTTTCTGGCATTTTTTAAAATGTATTTTTCACACACGTCTGCCTCAGATGAACTTGGAGGGGGTACAGATGAGATGAATCCTTTTTCCTTCAAAGAGTT
The DNA here is from genome assembly GCA_026780845.1 of Petrocephalus sullivani. NCBI lineage: Eukaryota > Metazoa > Chordata > Actinopteri > Osteoglossiformes > Mormyridae > Petrocephalus > Petrocephalus sullivani. The sequence continues at coordinate 32,048,857 of JAODKM010000039.1, forward strand.
CATTCGGAACAAAAACCAGTCTTCAATCATTATGGGATGTGAGGAAGGAAAGAAGAGTGCCCTAATTCAGAAGGTAGGCTGATAATTCAACTGTGACATACTGTATATCCATTCACTCTGACTGTATATGTATGTCTTATGTGCTATCAAATGATTTATTGCAAATAATATTTTGTTACTGTAAATACTGTGCATGGTAACGTGCATGGTAGAGGTACCTTGGCTACTCTGCCCTGGTTGATCAAGTTCTCCATTAAATGTAATTTTAGGTTTTTTGTTCATTCATTTATGAAAATCTTTTTGGCTGTAGTAAACAATACTTTGTTTTTTTTAACACATATAAACCATTTTTACATAAAGTGAATATATAGTAGATCAATCTTCCAAGGTATTCACTTGAGAGGTAAAGAGGGTGCTTGGATGGATAAATTCATACAAAAAACCAGAGGTACTACAGTCACTAATTCATAAATGTTACTCGTAACAATTTCTCGTTATGAGACAGGGATCCACAAAAATTGATTTATTGAACATACTGTATATCTGTCCATAGGAATTATTTTCATGGTGTGTCTTTTTGAAGTGTTCTCTACAGCACTACCAACACACTGACCTACATACCTATGGCATATTGTTATGGCAGATCTGTTGAGTGGCTTCTCTCATATTTTGTCCATTTTTTCCATGTGGGCACATGTAATGCATATAAAACCAATTCCACAGTACTGTCCTAAATAGTTTTTAGTCTTATTTATAGTCTAATGTAGTTTTTAGTCTTATTTATGATACTATTATTTATATTGGAAAAGCCATGTGGTTAATTGCTTTAATTTGTGTAGCTCACTGGTGTAGGGGTCTGTGCCTGTGTATACCTGGTTATAATGATTTTCATTATAATACATAATAAATGAAGACTCCATCAGGCCGTTTTCCTGTCTGCAGAAGGTTTATGCCAGAACATTTGTGGAAGAAGAGGGCTGCTTCTCGCCGCGTAACTTTGATATCGACCTTGAAGAGCCTTTCTTCAGTGATCCCACTCCAATTCCACAGTCTCTGGACAATGAACTGGAGGACTGGAGTGGAAGCTACCGGCCCTCTGCAATTGAAGTTGCACATGAATTCAGAGTGAACAACAGTGGCTTTTCAGCACCGTCCTCTCAGGTCACAGATGAGAAAATTGAACCATCTTGGCTTGATGAAAGGTACTTGCAGGATGACTGTCAGACTAGGAAGAGCACAGAAAGCTGTGAAGGGGATTTTGTGACCTCCACTGAGGATGTCCTGTACCAGAACAAGAACTCAAGCTGGAGTCTCGAAGTGGTATTTATTATAATTTTTTAAATAGAGGAGATTAAATAGAGGATTAACCAATTTAACGTATTTTGTGGTAGAATAGATGTGAAAAATGTTTGTTTTTGTTCCTGCTAATTATTCTGCAACTCTGTACAGTCTAAGCCTTCTGGAAGATGAATCAATGCACAGTATCACTTTAATTTTTAAAAATGAATGAAGATCTGCTTATAAAAATTTTATTTGTGATTGTTTTCAGCTAAGACAAGAGAATGCACAACTGAAGAAACATGTTAAAGAGCTGCTGAGAAGGTCTGAGACTGATAATCACAGGTAGGTTGGATTGATGTACAGGAACCGAATGTGATGAGCTGGCAAAACCTCCAGGACACATTGAGAAAGTGCTGCAGTGATATACAATTCATACTGCCATACTCTTGATCATACTTAACTACTACAGAAACATATCTTAAACTAGGTAAACTCCAGCTGTTGGTGGATATACAGTGCTGTGATTTTTTATTTCTATGCATATTTGTTACACGTACATGTTTCCAGTGATCAATCAAATTTTAGTATTAGACAAACATAACCAGAGTAAATATAAAATGCAGTTTTTTTCATTTATTAACAGAAAAAAAGCTACCCAAACCTACCTGGCCCTATGTGAAAAAGTTATTGGTAAATCATGAATTAACTGTGATCAACCACATTTATTGTAAAGCTGAGTTCAATTTCACTAACCACACCCAGGCCTGCCAGACCTGGTCAATCAAGAAATCACTGAAACAGAACCTGTCTGACAAAGTGAAGTAGGCCAAAAGATCTCAAAAAGCAGCACATCATGCCACAATCTAAAGAAACTCAAGCACAGATGAGAAACAAAGTCATTGACATCTCAGTCTGGAAAGGGTTACAAAGCCATTTCTAAGGCTTTGGGACTCCAGCAAACCACAGTGAGAGCCATTATCCACAAATGGAGAAAACAGTAGTGAACCTTCCCCAGAAAGGCCAGCCTACCAAAATCACTCCAAGTGTGCACAGACAACTCATCCAGGAGGTCACAAAAGACCCCAGAATAACATCTGAAGAACTGCAGACCTCGGTTAAGGTCTTTGTTCATGATTCAACAATAAGAAAGAGACTGGGCAAAAATGGCATCCATGGGAGAGTTCCAAGGCGAAAACCACTGCTAATCAAGAAGAACATAAAGGCTTGTCTCACATTTGCCAAAAAGCATCTTGATGATCCCCAATACTTCTGGGAAAATATTCTGTGGACTGATGAGACAAAAGTTGCACTTTTTGGAAGGTTTGCATCCCAGTACATCTGGAGCAAAACGCAGCATTTCATAAAAAGAACATCATATTAACAGTCAAGCATGGTGGTGGTAGTGTGATGGTCTGGGGCTGCTTTGCTGGGTCAGAATCTGGACGACTGGCTGTAATTGCTGGAACCATTAATTCTGCTCTCTACCAGAAAATCATGAAGGAGAATGTCCGGCTATCAGTTTCTGCCTTGAAGTTTAAGCCCTCAGCAGGACAACGATCCAAAACAAACTACCAAGTCCACCTCTGAATGGCTAAAAAAAAACAAAATTAAGGTTTTGGAGTGGCCTAGTCAAAGTCCAGACTTAAATCCAATTGAGATGCTTTGGCATGACCTTATACAGGCCATTCATGCCCGAAAACCCTCCAAAGTGCCAGAATTGAAACAATTCTGCAAAGAAGGGTGGGCCAAGATCCACTGCCGGTTATCGCAAATGCTTGATTGCAGTTCTTGCTGCCAAGGGTGGCGGGTTTTCCCATAGGGTCAGGTAGATTTTGATTAGCTTTTTTCACTTAATAAATGAAATCATCATTTAAAAAGTGCATTTTGTATTTAATCTGGTTATCTTTATATAATATAAAACATTGCTTGATGATCTGAAACATGTAAGTGTGACAAATATGCATAAAAATAAAATTTAAGAAGGGTGCAAACTCTTTTACACGGCACTGTAAATGTATTAATTGTACGACTTCCTCAGGATTCACCAACTGATGGAGGAGTTACATAAACGAAGAGTGCAGGAGGAAAAGGAAGCACGGGACTTGGAGACCATGGTGCACTCTGTAGAACGGAACTTGCAGCAGATGACGGTACAAGCCTTTTCCTACACACAAGGACATATAAATGTGTAGCAATTTCAAAGTACCCATGCACATTAGACCTGGGATATCGAACTTCATTATTTGAATAAAAATCTAAATTTTAAAATATTATACATATTTGACAGGAGTAATCCATGTTTGAATTTTTGAAGAATTATGCAGGCGATCATTGTCATATAGCACATGTTTTCTCATATTTATTTTGCCTAGTTGCCCTTATCACTTAATGTAAAATTCAGAATCTGTCACTAGGAGCAGGCTGATCTAAATGAATTGAACTGGCCAGCAAGTAAAATATGAATGCAGTAATACAGGAACTCCTAAAAACCGCTCTGTTTTTTGGATTTCACTCAGTTTTATCCCCTCCCCCAAGACACACTCACTCACTCACATTTGCTGAATAAACAAAGTTGCCTTGGAAAATACCATCAAAGTACCCCCGTTAGTGCTGGGTGGTATACTGGTTCATACCAAAAACCGGTATTTATTTTTGTTATGATATTTAAATAGCCTAAAAAACGTCCGCAACGTCACAATCGACCAATTTCTCGTTCGAGCTACACAACTCGGAAAAACATGGCTGCCTCCACGAAAACGCTGTTATTGTCGTGATCTGAGCATGAAAGCTCATGGAAAGACATTTATTACTTCACATAAAAGACCGCGTGCGATTTACATTCATAACTAGAAATACATTTAATGATATAAACATTTTGAAATATCTATAAAAGAGAGAAGCAATAAAGCACTTATTGACCTGTATAAGCTACCATGTTGAAATGACGTCACGGGGAATCTCATACAAATCCGACTTCAACCTCAGAAAAGGGGCGTGTTTCCGACAAGAAGGGACGTTTTTGTCCGAGTTGCGACTCGGAAAGAAAGAAACGAACGCAGGATTAGAGTTACTGAGCGGTGAACATGGACAGAGAAGCTGTAGCAGACACAGAAGAACTTTTGCTGAAAAAAGGAGCAGTGTCTGTTGTCTGGAGATATTTTGGTTGTAAATGGTCGGATGTGGACCAGACAACCATTTATTGCAAACACTGTCAAGCTAAAGTTGTGGCCGGATTGTTTACAGTAACAGTGTAGTTGGTTTACAAAAACAATTTACTATTTATTCCTTTTCTAAGACTTGTTCAGTGCAATACAACTTTTGACAAGCACTTCTGGGTATTTTACTAAGTCTCTAAATGCCTCTTTGGATGCCTGAAAATTTTAGCTTTTAAGTTGTTGTTAAGTTGCTCAATAAATAGGTTCTATATTTTGACTGCAACTGCAACAGTCCTTCTTTTTATTAGTGCCACCCCCTTGAAAACCGTATCACTTTATGGGGCCATGCAAACCTGTATTACTTGTGTACGGAAGCCCGTTTCCGCCACATAGAATAAAAAATAGTTCAGATACTAAGTCATAATTATGAAATAGTATCTCATAATTATGAGATACTAAAGTGAAATTATGAGATAGTAAGTCATAATTACGAGATAATTTTGACCAATCACAGCGTTCCATATTGTCACGCTGACAGGATCCGGCATGCAGCACGACGTATTGGACCAATGCCAGCTTATAATAATGCAAATAGCTTTGCACAGACATCGTTTATTGTATTGTCATTGCATTGTACAGTAATATAACGTTTAATGTTAAGTGTTGTAAATAGTGGTATACACGGTCTCACCATGCGTGGGGTGGGTAGCCGGTGAGGCTGCACGGTGGGCTGAACGTGTGCATTGTTAAATAAACTGGCACGAGCGTGAATAAAAGTAATTTAAAACTTTATATCTTTCTTTACTTTTTATATTACTGGTCTGTCTTATAGCTGACGTGTACATTGCAATATACCAATTGTTTGATTCTTATGTACTACAGTTAGTTCATATAGCTTTTTAGCAAAAACAAACCAGGCTATTTTAACCACAGATTTTTAGTGTCCAATACTCAGGGCTCTAAGCGCGAGAATGCTCGGTGTGAATGGTTGCCGGTGCCAGCCAGAAACCAAAATATCGACTGGGAAACATATTCCGTAAATTAAGGGGTGTGCAAAGCCCACTGTTTCTGTCTCATCTCGTTTTAGAGTTAGAGTTTAGACCTTCCATTTATGTACTTCATTGCACATTAATAATTACAGCGAATTACGGTAATAATTACTGTATGTGTGTGTGTGTGTGTGTGTACGTATGTATTTATATATATATATATATATATATACACACACACACACACACACACATAAAATGCATAAACATGCATGTAAAGTCCAAAAAGAAAAGAAACACGATGTAGTAGAAGGGAGCTCAACTCACATCACATACAGAAAGTAAATAAGGTCTGTCTGAAATGTTATTAGACTTTAACATATTTAACATTTCTTTTAAAATAAATTACAAAGCTAGCAAAAATTTGCTAAGTTGACAATTTTCTTGACAAACATACGTTCTGCCTGTGCGGCCACATCGACTACCTACCCCACGCACGGTGGAACCATTTATACCACTACTTTAAACACTTAACATTAAACGTTATACATTACATTACTGTACAATGTTTTAGCTGGCATTGGTCCAATACGTTGTGCTGCATGCCGGATCCTGTCAGCGTGACAATATGGAACGCTGTGATTGGTAAAAATTATCTCATAATTATGACTTAGTATCTCATAATTATGACTTAGTATCTCATAATTTCGACTTAGTATCTCGTAATTATGACAGTATCTCATAATTTCGACTTACAAAGTCATAATTATGAGATACTATCTGAACTATTTTTTATTTTATGTGGCGGAAACGGGCTTCCGTAACTTGTGTGCAAATTGTACAAAAAAATAATGTATAATTCTCATGACAGTAGAATAGATTATTCATAGCCATTCTACTGCGATAATTGAAGTGGAAAATATGGTTAACACTAGGGCTGGGCGGTATGGCTGAAAACTGTATCACGATATCAGTGTTTCATATCGGTCGATATCGATAATTATTGATATTTTTTATGACCCATTTAAAATAAGGACCAGGAGAAATTCAAAAATATATTACATTTAAACATTTTTATTTTAAACTTAACCTTCCTCTGATCATAATCCCCTCAGTTATTAAGACAGAAATGTCAACAACCATGGATAGAGTACCTCTCCATAGTGGTCTGCAGCTTTTGCGGTGTTGCAGCTACAGATGTTGTTGGTTGAATACGGCTGTGCTCCAAAGGGTGCGCGCGGCTAAGGTGGTACATCAAGTTCGTGGTATTACCAGTCTTGGCGGGTCTTGCATAATTTGCAGACATTAGTCTGACTACGGTCAAACTTATAATATCCAAAAAACTGCCATACTGGCGAGGTGAATTTTCCTCTTTTATTTACAATTTCCTTGTTCGCTGCAGCACTCATTTTCTGCTTATGAAGAGGAATCCAGCAGACCAGCATGAGACAACGATATGGCGCAACCAAACAGGATACTGTTACATGATTGGCTGTTAGCGTATCACTCCCTGAGTTGTTGGGTTACCAGAGAGCAAACCCTAACCCATAGTAGTGGTTTATTAGTGGGTGCTGCATGGACATTCGGCAGAAAAAGTATTGAGGCGAATAAAAACTGAACTGTTTTGACATATGTACCTTTGATTATTCAGGCATGTTTAAAAAAAATAAAATAAATCTTGTGGTTATTACAAGTTCAAGAAAATGAAGGTCGCGTTACATGAGAAATGAAAGCGCAGATTGTACTATTAGGTGAGCAAGCAAATAAAATACTATAATATATGTTTATCTACCCAACCTTTTTATTCGGAAATGATTTTTTTTGTTATGCCGGGCGTGGGACACAAGAGCAGGGGACACGTCAGGTACTTCAGTGCCCCGTCTGGGGTTTTTATTGAACTGAACTTAGAAGCCGCTCAAGTAAAGGGAGCGCAGCGAAGCCGTTCGCTCTGAAACTCAGGAGGGGGGCGCATCGGGAACCAGGCGGGCTTGGCACCAAAAGAAAACCGCAGCCCGGAACGTGGGCACAGGTAGGACGACACAGAGCAGCGGGTCCATGTCCTTGGTTGGCCTCCGAGGACTCGCGGAGCCAGTGCGGGATCCCTAGTGGACAGCAGGGGAACACAGACGAGTGACGGTAACAAGACGGATGGACAGTACCTCGCGCTGGGGGAGCGTTGTGGGGAGCCTTAAAAGGGGTCGGGCTCAGGTGCAGCTTGTTCCCCCTGACGAGCGGGCGGTTGCACGAGGTGGGGTGTGACATTTTTAATGGCAAAAAAAAGAAATTTTGGAAACAAACGTATGTCTAAATGGACGATTAGTTTGACTAGGCATAAAATTGCGTAAAAAAACAGTGGCATTTTTCCGGTATTCTTTTCTTCTTTTCTAGTGAACTATAAGACACAGGGACATGAAATTACGTATGTTTGTAGCAGGAGTAGTGCTTGTGATGTTAGCGAAAAAAATTTCCCCTATGTTAATTAGTTAATAAGAAATTTAATAATTATCATTTTGGGAGCCCCGGTGCTCCCGCTAGAGGGCGCATAAGAGTGATTAGGAGAGGTTAATGCAACCAAACTAGCTTCGCAACCTCTGTTTTCTTACGACGAATAAAAAATATCGAACGTTCTATCGAACGAATTTTTTATTGATATCGATCACGTGTCTATCGTGATACATATCGTTATCATTTTATCGCCCAGCCCTAGTTAACACCCACTGATGCATGGGGAAAAAAATACCGTTGAATACCGCGAAACGTCATAACTACATAAAATACCGTGATATAGAATTTTGGTCATGCCGCCCAGCTCTAACCACAGTTTGTACAACATTTTTTGTTATTGCTGCTGGCATTTCTGTGATGTAGGTAGCTAAACAAATAAGAATGTCGTTATGTTTTGGTCTCGTGATTTTGCTCAATTTAAGACTAGGCTAATGATGCAGGTTTCACTTGGGCTACTGCAGGATCATGGACAGAGTATATGCTATAATTGTAATAAATATTTTAATTTCTTCTAATGATAAATTAGTTTTATTGTATCATTTTTTATACCTTTTAAAACAAATTTCCCAGCCGTAATACACACATACTCAATTGCCAAAATGTTCTTGGAAAATTTTATCTTTTACTCATCTGATTTAATTTAAACAAAATAAAATTATGGCCATCTAAACATTTTTTTATTACCGAGTGCCTTTTTGCTCACCTGTTCATGATTTTTTTAGTTGCTTTTGTCCAGAGCGGGCAAGGCGAGGGAAAAGGCAGAAGCAGAACTGTGGAAATATCCCTTTCAGGAGCTTTATTTCACACAGAATTGGGGCAGGGTAACACGTAACGTCAATGACAGGACTGGGGAAACATACTTGAACGCGGACTGAAATACACAGGACTGATGGTAAGCAATGAGGAGCAGCTAGTAAACGCAGGAATTCCACAGGAGGTTAAAGAGGGGGTGTGGCACACAGGAGGATCGCACAAGCTGGGCATGACAGGTTCAGTCAAACAGTACTTTTATATTAGGTATGCTTTTTCAACACCAATGCTCTGTGGCAGTTCCTGTCCTTTTTACATTGCTCATAGTGGTTGTGTTTTAGCCAGTTGTAACTTAGTTGTTCTTTAAAGCAATATTGAAAATCTGAATCTTCTAAATGAACTACTTTGATGGAACTACAGAATTTCGGTCATACAGTGCTCACAGAAAATCTTGGTTTGCTTAATTCTGTTCAAATGTCTAGACAGTTCAAGGGTAAATTTATTGTATTTTTTTCTTAAGAACTGTCAGGCACAGGGATGGTCCACACAAGTTTGCATTAGGGTATAAAATTATTTCAAATATTCACTTTAGGTTTTACCATTTTTTTTTTTTTTTTAATAAAATACTAACTATTTGATGGTACAATAAATCTATATAAAATCTACATAAAATAAATTTTGTGGACCAATAAAAAAAAGAGATCCTGACCTGACTGTAACATCCTAAACCAACAGATT
>JAODKM010000039.1:32092638-32114768 GCA_026780845.1 Petrocephalus sullivani
TCCTGCTCAGAATGAGTGAAATCAGAATGAGTGAAAAAATGCGCCGTTTTTCCGTCATTTTGTAGAAGCCAATGAGAGACTTGCCGATCGTGTTTTCTAGACTCGATACATATAGGCTTTTCAAGCAGTGCAATCATCTTGGATGATGGGATCCAGCTATACTAACCCGTTCCTGAAATGCGTTCAAGGAACCGACTTAACCGAATGATTTCCACCGCCATTAACTAATCCAAGACGAGGCTTCCGATCTTGGATGATTTAAGCGACGTACGGAGAATACCACCTTGTACTAGAAATGCAAACAATAAAATTTTGTGTTTATACAGTAAACAGTGCGCGTGTGTGTGATCAGGAAGACTCATTTGAGTACTGATTCCGAACAAGCCAAATATGTGTTAAACATCTATGGTAGCTGAGACCCCCTTAAATGAAAATCCTAGAAAAAACAACCATTCATGTCTTAGGATATGTTTTCTATGTTTTCATTGCAAGTTCTAAACTAGTCGTTATGGTAATGATCGAGGAAAGAAGCAAATATTCGTTGACAATATTTCTAACGTACAGAAGAGTCAAATGCAGTGCAACTGATATAACTCAGGTTGTGTTACGGAGTTCCGGGTCGCCCCCAGTATTACTTTATCTTGGCATGGGATTGTTGAGTTATCATTGGAAATAATTGGTTCCCATAGTTTCGACAACAGTGTTATCATTCGCTATATATAGCACAGGCCTGGTTGTCACGAAAGTGTTTCACTTTCAATTTTCTGAAATTAGACATGAATATCCATTAGAAATAAGAAGGAACAGATAACAGAAGCACCAACGGCGAATGATTTGATGCATATATATGATGAAATGCATCAGTATACACTGGCCGCGTTGTTGATGAACTGGAATTCAACTAAATATTATATGGCTATGTTCCTCAACCACTGTAACTTTAACCACACAATGTATGGATCTTTCGCCTAATTAAGCCCTGACTTTTGTGACTTATATAGGAGACATAGCATATATTATTCTGTACAGTGCTTATTTTGGGGGTCATTCAAGCAGACAATATAAAGTAACGGTACGCGTACGCGGCTGAAACTGCTACAGCATAGACAGTGCGATTCTTCGAAAGCCTGTATTTATTAGCAGAGGAAACCTACATAGCCCATCTAGAAAGAAGAGGCAAGAGGCATTGTGTGGATTTCTAACAAAGAGGTGCATAAACGAGAAGCATAATATATAGCGAAATATACCTGAATCAGCGTAACTGTATTGTATAGCATATTGGGCTTCTGTGAACTTAAGGTAAAGGCACATTATTTTAACTTAACTACAACATATGAAGAAAAGATCATACGCATTCATCTTTTCTTGGCATGTATCAAGAATTTGGCGTGCACATCCTCATGTTTTGTGCACATTCATTGTATTGTTGCTTCAAAAACAAATTAAAACCTCCAATAAAAATCAGGCATGGATATCATAGAGCGCATTCACAGCGCTGTATAGCCCCTTGCGTCTAAGCAATCGCATAGTGAGCCAAGACATTTTCTCGACAGACTGTGTTCATGTGCCAGCAAAAGCCTTACGGCAAAGGTCTTCACTCTCCATAAAACTGTATCCAGATTGTCAGCAATACTGACACTACAAATATAGCCTAACCTGAAGCACGAACAAAATTAATGTATATACACCGCCAGTGATCCAGTGATTTTGATACGCAAGCTTATTCTAATTCAGAAACTATGTATCCCCGTCTATTCAACGAGTAACATGTAAATATTGTATTTACCTCTGCCTGGCCCATTCAGCTTCAAAGCTAATTAATACTCTTTCGATGTTAAGTGAAGATTAGACGGCGACAGCATTAATGCAGAAAATGCATAAATCCGATGTTTCATTTATAGTGTACAATGAACACGTTACTGCATGGTTGCGTGTCGCATGCATAAATTATATTACACAAAGAATGCTATTGCTTGAAACTATTTACCGTTTAACTGTACTCCAAGTTCTGCCTTGCATCGTGTGCGCTTGGCATAATTCACTACAGAACGAGAAAACCAACCTTCCTGGAACATCGATCATATTTTGAAGGAACGGCGTGGTTTGTTGTCTTGTAGACAACGGTATTCGCCTCTGATTTAATATGATCTTCTTATTAGGTTATTTAGCATAGCTATTTTTGTGCGTAATCAAAACAATATAATTAACACATTTTGGTGTTAATTGTGAAGTAAAGATTTGCTTGCGGTGTATGCAAATGAAGGACGGAAAGAATGGTGGAGACGAGGTCGACAATATGGGTGAGATGTAAAAGGCAGAGGGGGTGGGATTCTAAAGGAAGTATTAGAACGAAACGCGGCTGTTTGGTAGACCTGGTTGGTGAGATCTACCAAAACAACCCCCACAAAATTTCTGCCTGATTTCTAGGACTCTTAAGCCTCCCTTGTATAAGTGAAGATAAAGCGAGAGTGAGCAATAGAGTGAGTAGGAGAGAGATAGTAGGAGAGAGAGATAATATGAGAAAACGAGGTGATGGGGGGTTGAAGGCGGAGACGAACCTGCTCTTCTTGGAGATTACTCTTGCTGTGGTTAGAACAACCACCAAGGCAAAGCGGATAGAAAATCTAACGGTTCTCTAGAAAAAGGACAAACCGATCCTGATTTTCTGCAAGAAATATCAATCAATTTTGGTCATATTTATTTTTGATTGGGCGTCTGGCAACCTGGAAGTGCATTTGGAACGAACACAAATCCGCGGATCTGCTGTCGTACAACTATGGGGCTGAGCACTTGGAATGTGGTATAAACTTAAGAAAAACACTAACATTTCTGGGGGAAATCAGGACAACTTGGAACTGATTTCCAGGAACTGACTACAACAGACGACTCATCTTTTTCTACGAGGTAAAACGATCTCAGCGTGCCGTCGATTTTATGCCATAACGATCGATTCACTTTAGTCATTCTCATACCATTCTCTGCCTTCGAAGGCCTACGTGTATTGAAATCTTAAACGAGGTTCATACCTATTCCGAAATTAAAAAAATATTTAATTATTATTCCTTTGGTTTCTTGGTATGGTTACTGTAGGGCATGTCGTGATTTTAGTTTCTTAATATTAGCATAAGCTGTATGCATACTTTCTTAGTCGTTTCTCTTACAGTTTATAAACAGTCGATTGTAGATGTCATTTTATTCTGTGAATATTCCATGATGCATATCTTTTATATTGCACATTCGGAGAGACCTGTTACCTACAAATAAGTAGATATGCCTGCTATTGTTGTTGTTGTTGTTGTTATTAAAAGTTTCTGAGTAAAACATACAGATTGTCTTTATTGGTTATAAATATATGCCATAAATATATGAGTCCTGGATAAGTTGTGATATGAGTTTTTTGAAGGTACGCCATTGTACTTACATTTACAACTAACAATAAATATGCTTTGTTCGTGCTGTCTTTTCTTCTTCTTCTTCTTCTTATTATTATTATTATTAATAATAATAATAATGTAAAACACGGGACCTGGTTAATTAATTATAAATGTGTTTTGTCATTATTAAATTACATGTACAATATACCGACTATTTTCTAAAATTATAATGTGCAATATTGTGCATTTATGCAATAAAATTTAGGGTTTTCTACTTGCAAAGTAAGTAATAAATATGATAAACCAGATAATTATTATAATACTGTAATACGACGATATCATATCAACAACACACAAAAATAATTTTGTTGTTGTTGTTGACTGTTGGAGTATCATTTTCTTTATAAATGCGAGTTTGCTTTAAAAATAATCTATATGGGAATTTTTGACAGACCTATATTAACAAGCATGTCATAGTTGTGTATATTATTGTGTATAAATATATTTTCTATATATATTTCTTAAAGATATTGTGATGTATCCCAACACACCCATGTAAAGACATCGCTGTTGTGAAAGGCGCTATATAAAAATAAATTGACTTAAATTGAGGTACGTTAAGTTCCAGCATGTAATAAGTTAAAGGCTGTGTTAAACATACAGTTAAACTTATTAGAACGGTTTAAGGAATTCGTATTTGTCGTATTTGTTACCATAAATGCAATTTCATTTGCAAATCTCCTAGTTATATCGAAAATAGTTTGCGGCTTTTTTTAAAAATAATTGACCTGGAGGATCGCTCTCACCTTTTACGTTTAAGGAGGTAGTTTATTTGATTCTGCTTTATAGGATTTACTTTTTATGTCAGTGTGTATGTGGTATTGGTGATATGCTTCGCTGCAGTTCAGTACATTACGTTTTACTTATCGGTGTCTTTACTGTCATTCTGGCAGCTGGATCCTTCACCGAAGCCTTTGCAGATATGGCAGATGCCGATGAAGCATTTGTACTCTCCGGTACTCCGAATGAGTCGGAGTCGAAGGGTTTACAGGACGACAATAAACAGGAAAGTCAGCTGGGAGCTTCAAACAAGTCTCCGTCATCCCAGACAACCTACACTCAACAGGTTAGAATTATGTTAAATCGTGAATTTTTTTTTATCTTAACACTGATCTGAAAGTTAATCATACGTGAAGATAATTTATTTATAATTTTGGAATATATAATTATTTAGGGAAGTAAACACGTAATTCATGGAATTCGGTAGTAAAAGCAGGTGTGGAAAATACGTTAGTTGCTATCAGATGACCAGTACACAATACGAAACGTTGTGTTTACTATTCAGCTCTCGGTAGGTATGCTAATCAGCAAGCCACAGTCTTTTAAGCTCTCCTTCGCCGGTTCGTACGCCCATGGCATGTGTTTACCGTAGGCATACTGCTCTATTGCTAATTGTTTTCTGTTTGTGTCGGCATGTAATACTCTTCATGTATTTGTTTTAAATCGTATTTTATCATTCAGAACAATGCATTTTAGTATAACCAGTTGAAAGTAGCGGTCGTAAGTATGCACGGCCTTATTTCTTCCCTGGCCAACGGTGACGAAGACGAGTGCACCCAACATATACCTTTATCTTTCTGCACTAAACTACACGAAGCCCGTAAAGTACTTTAGAATTATTTTTTACGATAAATTACATAAAAATAAAACCGATTGCATGCAGTTGCAATTGTGTTATCACTCAATACTAACTAATTATCTGAAAATTTCTGCATAAATGAATAGATCATTGTAATGTCGTTCTATTTATGTAATGTACGCCGTTGTAATTTGATATATCTGTAGTAACCCAATATACCTAGGCTTTCAGACAGCAGGGGAATTTTTGACCGAAATAATATACTTGCTATACTTAAAGGAAAGTCGTTTCTTACTAATTTCTTATTAATGAATCATCGTTGATTGGTTTTGGAAACGAACACAAAAACTGACTAACGACATTATAAAAATCTCCAGGAGTAAAACCAGCTAATTTTTATTATTTGATTTTATTATTTTTTAAATAAAACTTTTAAAAACGTATGTTAATTTCGGTCTGTGTGTGTCATTACGTTAATATACATTCTGTTGTTAATAGGGTATGGAAGGTATAAAGGTGTACTTACATGAACGAGAGCTATGGACAAAATTCCACGAAGTTGGAACTGAAATGATCATCACTAAGGCGGGCAGGTAAGATACAACTTTTGCTGTATATGGGCATCTGTATTTGTTTGATATGTGCCAAACAAATGAAATTGTACAACTTTTGTGTAAATGGACTGCATGGACTGTTCACCCACCTCCCGTCTGGCAGGAGATACCGCAGCATCCGGACAAGCTCAACTAGACTATGTAACAGCTTCGTCCCACTAGCCATAAGACTCCTGAACTCCCTTGCTCACAAGTGAACAGCACAAACTCCTCACGTCACAGTCACTTTAATTTTAGTCATGTTTGCATTCCTGTTACCTGCTGCTAAATTATTTACTTATTTATCTATTGTATTGTATTTACATATACTGTACCTGTATTTATTTGTACACTGTACTACATACCATTCCATCCACCCCATTCACGTATACTGTATACTGTATGTCTGCCCTCCTATCGTGTCATGTGCACTATGTGTGGTCCGTGTCCAACCCCCCCCCCCACACACACACACACTCTCCCACGCCTGTATTTAAAAATTCCTGCACTTCTCCCCTCTGTAATTGTGTACCTGCTGCTCCTCTTTGTGTATTATGTTGCACCGAGGTCCGGGGAAATGATGTCTCCTACCATTGTATACTTGTATATGGCTGGCACGACAATAAAAAAGCCTACTACTACCTACTACTACTAAACCAGTTTCTCCTACTCGAAAGAAAGTAACCATATGATATAAAGCAAAGCCGCATTAAGCTTTTTCACATTAAGCATTTTAGAATGTCCCTCTCTACTTGTCTACATATGGATTTCTTGAGGACATTACATTTAACATATTTAATGTTGCTGGGTTTTATATTTTTCCATCCATCCATTTTTTATAGCTGTTTCATCCATGTGGGATCGTGGTTAGCCTGTAAGTGTCTGCATGAGGCAGGGTACACCATGGACAGGATACATCTTTCTTTTTAGAATATAACATTTTCACAATGAAAGATAGCATGTTTTGAGCTAAATGTTTAAGGGCTATGGTCTAAATACCAGAGACTGAGAGTATAGTTTATTCATAATCTAAGAGATCCACTCATTCTCAGTATTTTTCAGTCATACATTTAATATTGAAGTTTATTTTTGTGCAATTGAACATTTTGCCCCTTTCAGCTCGTTATGGCTTATCTTGAAACCTCTTACACAGGCTAAATGATTTTAAATATCATGTCTCTATTCTTTCCACAATGCTGTTTTTAATTTAGATCATTTAAAATCTTTTCTCCTTCTGGAAATATTTTTAAGCCCCCCCCACATTTCCCCCACCACCAGCACACCAGGACAAGGCCAGTGTTATTCCACCTGGTCAGTGTTAGTTCAAGGAGACTAGCTGGTCAAACGTCCCTGCTCTATACGTCTTTTGATGGCAGGTTGTTATTAAGGTTTGGCAATAGTTTATTATATAAAATGTCCACTGTAGTCAAGTTAACAAAATGATGGCTTAACATGAACCAATGTAATATAAACAGAAAAAAATATTAAAAGAATTTGCTGATCTAGAAAATATAGAACATTTTTCAAAGTGGCTATGCACACAAATGACATGAAATGGCCTATGAGATGTAGAATAAAAAGAATTACAATAAAGTAAGCATTTTTATAAAATTACATGAATTTTTATTTTAAAAAAAGGATTTCACTAAATATCCATCAAATGGTACATGTAAATAAATTGATGTATTTAAGCAGTTTTTCCTTTTAAATCAACACAATTACACGGATAAATTGAATGTTTCCATTCCATTCCGGAGCATTATAAAATTATGTTAAAATGTTTTGTATATGTGTTTTATTGTTATTAATTTGTTGTCATTGTAATGTTTTATTAAGAATTAAAGCTGTTCTGTAATTACATTTGAAGAGAAAATTCACAAAACTTGTTTTTGAGATGAAATTCCGTTGACCTAAAGACAGGCGTCCTTATCGTATGTCACAGTGCTAGGAACCAAAACTTACCCAGTCTTCATATTACTGTATATTTTCAGAAATGTAATGTATCCCATGGAGTGCATGAGTTTTGGAAATTACCTCTTCTATTGTTTTTGTTGAATGAATGAAGTCATATTATTCATTCAAGCAGACTTATAGAAAATTGCGTGGCTTTTAAAGTAGTGTACAGGTACACAGGAACTGGAACTAGGACTTGAAAATATATTTGTTTTGGGTTGCATGTGGAACCTTAAAATATACTTGTATAAGTGTGTTAAATATCATGGCTATGATTAAAATACATGGCACCTATGAACTGACTATAAGAAAACGATCTGTCAAAACCCCTGGAGCAGTACTAAAGACTTTTGATCATCAGTTTTAAACACCAGTATTGCCATCATTAATACTTCCTCGTACTTATTTCATTTTCAGGCGAATGTTTCCAAGCTACAAAGTGAAAGTCACTGGACTAAATCCAAAAACTAAATATATTCTCCTGATGGATATAGTACCTGCAGATGATCACCGCTACAAATTTGCTGATAACAAATGGTATGTAACACATGTAATAAATGTTTACTGTGATAATGATTTCATTGAAGGGGATTATCATTTTTGTAGTTGAATAGTAAGCCCCATCAGTAATTGCAAAGTAATTCCTTAACTCATGCAAATTTAAATTCCATTTGATGTTAGTCTTTATGATAAGTTTGGTAAAATGCAGGATATTCATAATTTAGATATTTTCATCCACATCTATAATTTACATAATTTATTTAACAGCTGGTGTTTTCATCATGTAGCTGGATACTATTCACTCAGAAGAACTTTAATTAAATGATTATGTCAGTTAAACTATTTGTGGGAAAGTTTTTGTTTGTCTTCCATTATAAAGGCAAACTAATAGAGTTGTCCTGGTGTGTACAGGTGCATACACACTAAAAGATAATAATACAGGGACAGCTCTAAAAAGACTGCTAAAATAAGCCCCTATGACACTTGAGGATTAACTCAGGGGATCTCCATTATGCTAGGTAAAATATGTATAATTATTAATTATATTTTTCATATGAGTTACTGGGGGCAGCACAGTGGCACAGTGGTTGGAACTATTGTCACACACTTCTTGGACCAGAATTCTGCCCTGGCTGTGTGTGGAGTTTGCATGTTCTCCACGTCTAGTCTTAGGGCGTTTTTCTGGTTTACCGGAATTGCCAAATTTTGAATGGAGTGTGAGTGTGCCCTGCAATGGGTTGCCACCCCATCCTGCCTTGTGCCTGTAGCCTCCAGGATAGGTTCTGGACCCCTGTGAAAACTACCAGTTACCTTTGAAAAGTACCTGTTGAATAGGAAACACCAAATGTATTTATCAAAATTAGGGACAAATGTTGAACCAGTTATTTTGAACTAGTGCTTTTCACTGTGAGGGACCCAATAAATTATTAGAATGATATACTGATCCAACCTTTTTAAATAATGATTTTAGAAATATATCAAATGAATACTAGTTGTTTTAAGATTTCACTTAAAGACATTCAAGCGTACGAAAGAAAGTACAACTCAGATAACAGTCATTTCAGTCCTTATCAATACATATATTTTGATCATTATCTGTTAAAAATATTATGCAGTTATCCATTTTAGTATTTAACAATGTCTTGACATGCTAAGCACACATATTACAGTATGAATTCTTACATTTTTGATTAATGCAGGAAGAACAAAACCTTACTTATGTAACATGAAATTTAATTAGGTGTCAGATCTCAGAATTTAAATGCACACTGCAGGAAATTCTTTAAAATAATGTACCATACCACTATTGAAGTAAATAAAAATAAACAATGAGTTCGATGAAATTAAAAATGACAATAAAAGTTCAATTCCTGAGTACTACTTATAAATGGTTGTTTTCAAGGACAGTGGTTTTACCGGACAATTGTAAAGGAAAGGATATTATCGAATTTTCTCTTTAACTTTTTTTACTTATTTTATTTTAAATTATAGTTTTTGTCTGACATATGTTGGATGCCTAAAAGGCTTATTTAGATCACTGCAAATGTGTCACTAGGTTAAACCACGGTTAATATATGATAGGCTTAAGCTAGCACAATACTAACTGCTGAGGCGAGTCACCTAATGTGATTGTAAGCATTGTAAATGTATGAAAGTCAAGCTAATGCAATGCTAACTGCGGTGACACAGGTCTGTGACGGGGAAGGCTGAGCCTGCCATGCCTGGCAGGCTTTATGTCCACTCAGACTCACCCGCCACGGGAGCACATTGGATGAGGCAGCTTGTCTCCTTCCAAAAGTTAAAACTAACAAATAACCACCTCGATCCATTTGGACATGTAAGTGTTAAATGTTTTGTTGTCCCTACATTATTTTCTTTATTTTCCTGGAACTTCATATATTGAGGTATTTTACAAAAAAAGCAGGATTATTATTAACCATTTTATTACTGTTAGCTATGTTACTGTTACTATTGCCTGTTAGGAGGTTTTAAAGGTAGCAGTATTATATGAATATGCATACATCAAGTATGTATGTTTTGCTTATGTGGGCCTAAAACATTTTACTACTTATGCACTCTATGCTTTGAAGAGCAATAATTAGCAATCTAGTCCTATGTTTCGGTTCTGAAGTTCCAACCCTGGCTGTGGTTTTCTTGGAGATGTAGAATTGGCATAGGCATCTGTTTTGTTTGTTGAGCAACACCGCCTTTGAGCCCAGTTAGTGTGCTTTTCAGCATTCTAAGGCCATAGATTTCTGTTTGGATTTTATTTGTTAGGAAACAGTGCAATTGAGCCCAATTAATGTCCAAATCTCAAATATGCTGTAAAAACTGACATCACTTACGTCATGCATCCTATGTAGATTTAATATGGTGCATTTGGAACAATATTTAAAGAGATTGAAAACAAAATGTCAAAAAGGGTGGATTTAATAGTCAAATTAAAATTTCTGAGGCAAAAAATATTTAAGTTATAATGGCTGACTGCAATAATAACCAAAATAGTTTTTGTTGTTTTTTGCACTATATGCACACAAGCCTTCAGTTTTTCAATGTTATGGTGATATGTACAGTTCTCAATTCTCAATGCTAATAAATATTTACACACATGGTACGTACTTCTAACGTTGGGGTATTATTTAGAATAAATTTTATTCCTTGTAGGAATGACTATAGAAACATTTATAACATATATTATTATATTGTTATAATGACCATGACAAAACACACTGAACTAAAAAGTCAACACATTTTAAAAATCAAAGAAAGTTAAGTTATTATTACTGAATTGTATGTTTAACATCACAGCTTCACATAACTATGTGACTTTTTGGTAGTTTCTGTCAAAAATACCTCACCTGCTCATTAACAATTTATAGTACTGAATTCTTTAATTAATCTAAAAAATAAATGCCATGAATACCTTACTTGTCAATAGGGCTTTAAAAACACTAATAATTTAGCGAATATAAAATGTTTGTATGTAATGTATATGGTAGAGTGTCCCTACAATATGTAATGCTGGTCAGTTTTGCCTGTATTTACAAGGAACTCTGGCACCTCAGATTAGAAGCTAGAAGTACACAGCGGCCATCTTGTGGGCTGGTCGTTAGACTGTTGAACGTGCAGATGAAAACTTTTCAGTTCTTTCTTAGTCCATCTGTGTTCCTATAGGGTATTTTTATTATCTTTTTTTTTAATGACCCCAACCTATACTGAAGAAATAGAGGCATAATTAGTATGCAGTTTTAAAATCCATTTTGATGCAACTAATTTGACTTACATATATGAACTTACTGTATAGTAAAAACATTTAAGAATCCACCCATCCATCCATCCATTTTCCAGCTGCTTATCCAGTACACTATAATGATTATACAGCATTTCAGATCTTTACTATATGACTGCTTAGTAAACATCAATTGTAACTTTGTGTATTGTTGCCTAAGTATGCTGTTTAATTTAATCGTTTTATAGCTGATATTTGACTAAACAATGATTTGCAATTTTATGCCAAACTTGTCACTATTGTCCAACAGCTTCAAGTATAAAACATCTTCAGTAGCTTTCACATTGCATTTTGTAGACATAATAACATTCTAAAGTGTTATATACCAATGGCCCAAGGCTGTTCAACAAAAAGATTTTCCATATATCATGATATTGGCTTAAGAAAATGGTGTATTTTGCAAAAAAATAAAAAATACAAAAAAATATCTAGCATATTACCTGCTTTATTTACCTGAAACATTAGTTCAACCGAAAATTAGTAAGGTAATTATAAAGTATTCTATTTATAAATATTTGGGAAAGAGGATGATGTTGACTAAACAGATTTAATAGGGTAAAAATTATTCTGAATAAAATTAAGACTGCAAAGACATTTATTATCCATTCCATAATTGCTTGTGTTTTCTGCATCAGTTTCCATAGAGATCAACAGAGCAATGTAAGCATATCATGTAATAATTCCATAGGATGGAAACTTTTGGTTCTGCAGAATGTGAAATTGTACAAATTTAACTATGACCTTGTTCTAAAAATTAAAAATCACAGAAATATCAAAATGTTCATATCCGATATGATTGAAATAATGGAAAACAGCATAATAAAGTTATACTTACAGGAAAAAAATGACAGTTTTTATATAAAAAATAGTGCATGTTCACTAGTATCACACTTGATTCAGTGTACTTCATGCTTATAGCTATATGCACTGTAAGAAAAGTCCGTAAAAATAGGGTCCAATGTACCGTGTTACTATAAAGGAATTTTCCGTATACATTTTTCACAGGTGTTTTACCCTTTAATTTGAATTTCGCGTTGCATTGTGGAAGCGAGTACATCCGCTAAATTTAACAAAAAAAAAATCCGTAAAAAAACGGATAATGTCCTGGCAGAAAATTACCAGTACATTATCCGTTTTTTTTTACAGTGTAATTAAGATCATGAGTTATATTCTAGTAATATAATTTGTGTTGTGGTATTTAATTACTAAGTATTTCTGCAAGTGTTACAGTTTAGCATGCTTATATATTCTGGTAATATGTATTAACACTGGTAAATATTTTTGCAGATAATATTAAACTCCATGCACAAATACCAACCCAGACTTCATATCGTGAAGGCCGACGAAAATAATGGATTTGGGTCCAAAAATACGGCGTTTTGTACTCACGTATTTGCCGAGACTTCGTTTATTGCTGTTACGTCTTATCAAAATCATAAGGTAAGAAGTTTGACCTTCTAAGTTCCATAATTATGTGTGAAAATCTTACAGTTTGCGTGTTTCTGTTACAAAAGAGTTACAGTTAAAATGTATTACTGATTAGTATACTGTTCATATAGGCCTAATTAAGTTATTAAAATATATTTTATCGCGTGGGCTCAATTCTTTACTTGTAGAAGCGATATGTTTCAAATACCAACACGATATTTGTCTTGAAAGCAGAATTGCTTAACTAATGCTATTTGGCTTTAATAAAACAAAATATTTAATAATTAAAAAGCAAACCGAAACACAACAGTGGAAAAGTTAACCCAAATGATAATAGGAGTATTTAGTCCAACTGTGAACTTGTAAAGTTACGTGCACTTTCTGTCGTGGTCTGACGCATTGTAGCATTTTACTGAATTAGCGCTGCTTGAAGGGCTCCTTACGTAAAGTTTGTCGTTCGTGTCGATTTATCAAGCCGTCCTGTGACGTTTGGCATCGATCACCTAAAACTGAAATACAAAATATTTCACAAATATTCTAAACGAAGTTGTTTTATCACAAATACAGAGTTTTAATTTCTGGAGAAAGCGAAAAGTTTAGTCATGGTCCCTTAATGTGAATTTAAATCTATCAAAAACACGTCTGTTTTAAATGTTCGAAAATTAAGTCTGAAAGGACTGAAGCAATTTATAGTTTAATAAGGAACTACCAATACATTTGGATTGTATTAAAATAATTAGACCCAGAGTTTTTTCTTAGACACGCAAAAAGGCAATAATTTTTAAAAAGCAGGCGTTGTTTGGCTGGGAAGTTGTTGTAATACATTCCGTATTAACCTATAGGAACAACAGCGTTTCGCTGTTTGTAAAGTTTAGTATTTAGAAAAGAACGAATAATTAAAAATGCGTAGGTAGCTTTTTATTATTTTAATTTCTTTACATGGACAAACCTGAAGTCACAGCGGCACAGTCCGTGCTTTCTTTTGATTTAACAACACTGACTACCAGAACGTCCAGTTTGATTCATTCAAATAAGTCTGTTTACAACATGGATAAGAATTTGGACTGTTTCTTTCCCTTGATCACTGTTACGCTCCTTATGGCAGGGAGAAGGCCCCAAGCCCACCAGTACAGGTCAGAGAGCACAAACCTTTAAGGGCTGAAGAAAATCAGGGTACAAATTCAGTCAGACAAAGATGAGGGCTCTTCCATAATGAAAAGCATCATGTTTACTTCTGTAATTCAAATAAAATTATTCCTCAAATTTATCTCGATGCACCCTCTGTATATGGGATTATTGTTTTGTTCACTATGGGGTATATGATTTCCCCCCAAAATAAAGCCATCTTAATTTATTTTCTAATGCATTTCATGTTTTGCATGGTCAGTATAGTCAGTATTGTTATATCAAAAGAAAGCACGGACTGTGCCGCTGTGACTTCAGGTTGTCCATGTAAAGAAATTAAAATAATAAAAAGCTACCTACGCATTTTAAATTATTAGTTCTTTTCTAAATACTAAACTTTACAAACAGCGAAACGCTGTTGTTCCTATAGGTTAATACAAAATGTATTACAACAACTTCCCAGCCAAACAACGCCAGCTTTTTAAAAATTATTGCCTTTTTTGCATGCAAACATTTTGCATTGATTCAGTATTTAACAACTGGTGAAACATATACAGCATGTATTTAAGAGTACAGACTGTTTCACTGTTTTTAGACATTGAAGGTGAGGCTCCTTCAAAAATGAAATGTAGGTCATATTATTGTTTGAGAGTTTGGCAGGTGGAGTTCCATGTTCCAGTGTTTACTGCATCTAAAGTCATTTATGAATCTCTGACACAGCCTTTTCTTACACAGCACAGCCTCAGAATTTGAACTGTATTTTTTGGTGACTTATCCAGCCACTCTCTACGTTAGGCAACAGTAGACATTCAGAGATCCCATTACAAGCATTACATTACAATTTTGCGTTGGAAAATTGTTATTAGTCTTTTGTATGATATTAAGAAGCTGCAGCTACCACTCTCTCTTTCTCTCTCTCTCTCTCTCTCACACACACACACACATATACACTGTATATATACAAATAATAAAATACAAACATACTTACAGAAAGTAAACAAATAACCACATCTGAAACGGTTAAATGTTCAGTATTTAAATATAATGTACTTGAAAAGAGTTAATGTCTAAAACATGTTTCATTATTCAAATCCTAATAGCATATAAATATCAGATCATTTTAATGCGTATGTAATACGTTTATACATTTGTAGGAAATTTAAGATTACATTATATGTAAATTTTGTACCCGAAATAAAACCAGTCAAAACAAAATACTACAAGCCAAAGGGTATAATAGACCTATGACATTTAGATCCAGTAATTTGATTATGATTCGTATTTACACCTATGCGTATAGAATTAGATGAAATTCAATTTTAGTTGGTAAAGTGAAACATTTATACCTATTATTGATAATTAAAATGATGTCTGCGATTAATAATTATAATTAAATAATTCATATGATATTATCAATTTTGATTGATTGAGTCACTTGAAAGAGAGTAAGGCTAAAGACAATTTGGCATTGTCGAGCGTTTATCTTTTATATATTAGAAAAACTAACATTAAAGTAAATTAAATTTTGGCATTTTGCCCGACAATTCGTTTTATTTATGTTTAGTCCCATACTTATTTTTTAAGATTATTTAATCTTCTTTCACGTTTTTGAAACCATTAAGCGAAAATTACTAGTCAGGAAAAAAAACTGGAATTTGTGCCCATCTGGGTGATTTAGACAGCACTGAGTGGGTCATTTGTTTATTATGTAGATGCGTATGGAATTCATAATAGTTTAATGGCGTTTGAATATCCTAAAGAACATGAATATTAGATCATCTTGATTTAGTAGAATAAAAAACAGTGCGGTCAAACTAACGAAAAATCTTGTATATATGATTTGAAGTTGCTATCTAGTAGTTTTACATCCTGTATCGGGTTTTGAAACAAAAAATGCGATTAAATAAACCAACGAAACGATACACATTTCCGAGGAGTACTTTAGAGAATAGTTTCCATGAAATATTAATAAAATGATATGGTAAATATGTTTAATTTATGGTTGTTTCTCTGTTTCCTTGCCGCTGCCTAGGTCCGTATACTATTAGAAATAGGTAAGGTGGGGCAGGGAGCAGGAAAATGAGAACCATTATTACCTTACGAGCCAATCGAGACGTCAAACGACATCACGGACAGGAAATCCAGACGAATGTTTTCTTCGAAGGATACCGTTAATTATATCCGATCCCGTAAATGAGAGCTCCGTAGAACACAAGCTTTTGGGCAATTACTTTTATTAACTTATATAACGTAGGGCTGCGGGAGTAAGTAATACAATGTCTTCGGAGTTAAAAACATTCCACCACATGGTCTCGTTTTATTTGTTGGGTTATTTTTAATTCTTTTCAGTTATCCAACGAGAATTTTTACTTTCTAAAGATATTTGCAAATGCAGAAAAGTTCTCTGGCGTGCCTGTTAATTAAGGGGTTTTTAAAGACAATGCTTACTTTCAAAATACTGCAAAATATCAGATAAGAAAGCACAGGCCTACACTTCATAGATGTCGTTTGATGCAGAATAAACGTTTTTGCATATTATCTCTGTTTTCTAACATAAATTCTATTTATGAACTGTACCTGCAGTGGAATTGGTGTAAAGAAAAGACACGTGAAAGAACAAAAATAAAACATTTTAATCAAATTAAAACATTCTTAATATGGTCCCAGTTAAATTAGTCTTTGCTTTTAGGCTAAAGTAGCAGCAGTCTGTGGATGATCAAAAATACATGAACTGGATTCAAAATAATAATTTTGTCAAAATTAAATTCCACCACAGTGACTATTAACTATAGCATTGCTAGTAACACCAATATTATCAAAAGCAAAATTATGCTCAATAAAACGTTCTGTAGTTAATAAGGTATGCTGCGTTACTTTCATTAGAAAGAAGGACTGCTTTTCAGAACATGACAAGATATTTATTAGCTGATTACAAAAATTGTGGTCCGTTCTCCAATCAGGCGTTTAAGTCAAAAAGCGCTTAAAAGGTTGATCGAATTTATGCATATTCTGCCCTCATCAGAGTGGCACGCCCGTCGTACGTGACCCTAAAAAGAAGGTGCGGCAGTTGAAGAACTGTACATCAAGCGGATACGGGGTTAAGCGTGGAATATGAACTCTTTAAATTACATTGTTTATTTATATTGGAAACATTTCGGTAGCACATGGTATCTGGCTGCTAACTAGTTAGCTGGTGTCTGTTTCACAAGAAAATTAGTGAAATATTAAAACTAGCTAACTGCAATATCAGACATGCATGCAACAACGAAATGTGTCCGCTGCAATTAACCCATGTGACATCGTGGAACAGCAGGGGGCAGCTACGTGAGCACCCGGGGAGCAGTGCTTGGTACGGTACTTTCCTCGGGGTACCTCAACGGTACTTGTGGGTCGGGGACTCGGACCGGCAATCTTTCGACTACACGGTGGCATCTCTAACCACTACACCACCTGCCTGCCCCAGAATGCACTGCTGACACTCCCTCCACTGGCTTCCTGTAGCTGCGCGCATCAGATTCAAAACCCTGATGCTCGCCTACAAAGCCAAAAATGGTCCAGGACCCTCCTACCTCAAAGAACTCATCACACCCCGCACTGTACCGCACTCTCTTTCCTCCAGCACTGCCTGACTGGTTCCACCATCTCTCAAGGAAGACATGCATCTAGGCTGCTCTCTGCTCTGGCACCTAGTTGGTGGAATGAACTCCCCCTAGATGTCCGAACAGCTGAGTCACTGGGAGTTTTCAAACGACTACTAAAGAGCTACCTCTTTCAGAAATACCTGGATTAGCTCTTCTGGTATTTTACTCTTTTCATTAAGAAAAGTCCTGTTTTTCCCCAATAGAGTATAAGACAGATGGAATTGATAGCCTGGGTTTTATTTAACCAGTATCAGAAAATATTCACTAATGGTCGTAAAAGAACTTAAGTAAGTTGCTCTGGCTAAGGGGCGTCTTCCAAATGCTGTAAATGTAAATATTAATTAATAATGCAATCAACTACATAGTCCAAACAAGCTTATACGGTGCAGCGTATGCTGCAATATATTATTGCAAACTAACTACTAGCCACTGCCACTAAAGCCCACACATCTACCTCATTAGGCGTAAAATGGTTAACAATCTGGCGACTGTCCTGGGCTACGTTCCCCGAACAACTATGGAGGTTAGCATTAACGATGCATTGCATTATGTTAGTTCAAACTAAATAACACCTAAAGTATGTATGTTCCCCGTACTTTGTTAGTCACCACCGTAGTCTCAACCACGTTAGTTCGGGCCCAGGGGTGCAACCTACAATGGTTCCGGCGCTGAGACAAGCTCGAATCCTAGTTAGCCATGTACAAAAACTCACAATTTTTCCAGTATAATTTCGGAACATGACAATTGTGCTTCTTGTAGAGGAAACAATAGAACTCTTTCCCATTGGATTAGACTTTTTTAGTTCAATCACACCATTACACTTATAAATGCTGATTCATCATCACCACAATGATGGTTAGTGGCTTAGTGGAATGGCTGGCTAGAGAGACGGATGGAGATGCCATTCCGGTATCATGAGTTCGTGCCCAGTGTAATGGTGTGATATATATTATGTGAATATGTATATGTATATATTTATGAATTTATATATGTATATATGAAACGCAGGTTTTGCGGATAACCTGTAGGTTGGCTGTGGAAACCCAGGTGCGACGACTCTTCAGCCAATCCGCCGTCAGAGTAGTATTATGATTCAGGAATTGCACAGCAGCCCTTTATGGATGATACTGCCCACCCCAGTGCTGCTATAGTACGGTGCACAGCGTGCCAATATACTCGACCTACTACGGATACTCGCCGACCGACGATGTAACCCACAAGCATGCTGCACTGACCAGGGACGCATGTAAAACGTGCTTTGCAAACTGCATTTTCAGAGGATTTCACATTGTATGTGGTCGCAGAGCAAACACATTTTTTTGTGTGATTTATTAGATTATTCGGAGTCTTAGACTTACTGACACAATGCCTACCCTCCTTCGACTGCATTTTCCACCATCGAACACGCAGTCACCCGAAACTACGCTTCTAACTACACAAACTACACAATTGTGAACTACACAATTTAACGACAGTGTTTGCGGACGTTCTTTCGAACTATGCTTTTGGGGCACACCTGTGTTGTTTAATGATGGATCGTACTATGTAAGTCCGCACCATCGTTACCTCCATAGTTCGAACTATGGT
This sequence comes from Petrocephalus sullivani, assembly GCA_026780845.1. Lineage (NCBI taxonomy): Eukaryota > Metazoa > Chordata > Actinopteri > Osteoglossiformes > Mormyridae > Petrocephalus > Petrocephalus sullivani. The sequence goes on from JAODKM010000039.1 coordinate 32,111,769, forward strand.
TTCGGGACACACCTGCGTCGTACTTGCATAGTTTCAACTGCGTATGTTGCTAACATACTTACAGTAACAACTATGCTTTTGGGGAACGCACCCCTGGTCAGGTAGTTCCGTTGGAGACGGTCCACCCGGAAACATGCGATGCATTCAGTGTCGGCAGTACATCAAGAGGAGTGAGTCTCTGTCCCACTTAGAGGAGCGCAAGTACGAGTACTGCGAGGACGCACCACTTGCTTTGAACCACTTATTTATTTATTTTGCTCATTTTAACTTATAGAATTGCTTTATAGTCAACCAGCCGTTTAATCTAATTCATTCGCCTACTAGGCCTGTTGATAAGACGTATGCCACTTGAATCTTGCCTAATAGTAATATAATTTTTGTATGCTTATATATTTCTATATACAATTGCGGAGTATAATTCTTATATAATGATACTACTCCTTCACAAGAATTTTGGATTGTAACACGTGACTAGGGTTTGTTACGTGCCGTAAGACCAATGGAGGGAGCAGAAATGTAACGACACGTCGCGGCGACGCAGACCGTAAGAAATGTGACTGATTCGCTTTTTATGTGAGCGAGGAATGCGTACATCCCAGCTGTGCTTTTATAGCTGATGGGAACAGTGGTACCATTTATATCTAGCATTAAATAACCTACCCTAGGCATCGTAACAAACATTCAGGACGACAGTGCCAGTTTCACTTGACTTCATAATCATTCCTTCCAATCATTCCATTCAAAGGTAGTACAGACACCGACTTTAGAAGGGAAAATGCATAAAAAGCGGCTGGTCGTTTTTTCACAATTGTCTACGGGACGTTTGGAGCAAGACAAATATAACCAGGACTCGATAAATGGATACTTTGTTAAATGTTTGTTTCTATTGCGTGATTCAGCAATTGAATGTATCACAGGGTGCAAGTGCAACATCCAAAACTATGTATCACCTAGGGTTTTGGCAGTGTAATTGCTGAGCGACTCACCAGGGCACAACTGTGGTCCAATCCCAAACGATTCCCTTGACACTCCACCTTCATTTCGAGTCACACTCACGCTGAGTCACCCTCACAACACACCCTATGCACTTAAACTGAAGGAAATTGTCACAAGAAAGATTTGAGACAGACTTGCCCTCGCAGTGCCTTTTTACAGTCTTCTTTACCGGAAAGAGGAAATGGATCCATCAAGAACAGGGATGGGCAATTCCGGTCCTGGAGGGCCGTAGTCCAACACATTTTGGTGATTTCCCTGCTCAGAAACACCTGGTTCACCTCACCAGTTAATTTTTAGGTTTAAGTGAACCCTGACAATTAACTGGTGAAGTGAACCAGGTGTTTCTGAGCAGGGAAATCACCAAAACGTGCTGGACCACGGCCCTCCAGAACCGGAATTGCCCACCCCTGATCAAGAAGCAGTATTGTCTTTTCTTAAATGACATATCACTTATTAAGAAAATCACAAAGGTCATCTACTGACTGAGCAATTTTAAGTATGTACACGTGTCATATTGAGGATTGTACAATTTCCACCATAACTAACTAACTTTATAGCATAAAGTTTGCGTGCAGTTTACATGCAGTTTTAGAGAAAAAAACAGGCAAATATGAAACATAAATTGTTATTGCTGGTGTGAACGAGTTTGCGTACGAACGATTCTTCCCGTAGTTTCTAGTTTTAAAAGTGCACAAAATCTCTCAAAATTTTAATTGGATCATGATAAAATCTATCTGCACTGACCAGCTGCAGCTGGTTTCCTATTTTTTTTCTGCAACAATGAATTAGAACATGTCACATAGCCTAATTATGTGTATTTCACAGTGCTGTTAGAATCCAATTAAAACATTATCAAAAACATGACATCGTGTACTTTTTTCTTTCAGGAGAACAAACACATATCATACAGCAAAATGAATCGCTCTGCACCTGTACTCCACGTTTTTTTTTAACGCGCTGTTCTGTTTCCTGTGCGCTAGGAATTGTGGGATATGGAAGTGGTAGTGGACTCACGTGAGCCACCATCGTTGCTGACTCGCTTCAGGAGGGCATAATGGACCACTCCCCCTTAGCCCTTGCTGCATAGAGACACACTTCAACATGGCGACAGGTCTCGGGAACGCACAAACGAAGGCAAAGTGGTGAATCGGAGTGTGTAGGGACTGGTTTGGGATTGGGCCTATAAATGCTAGCAGCGAGTAGTTCACGGCGTACACTTGAAAATTTTTTTCGTTTAGTTTCGTTTAGGGGGACTATGGCAAATTCTGCCAGACATTATGATCAAAATGCAATTTTTAGCACTGACATGGTATTTAAAATGTAGCCAACATAGTCTCTGTGTGAACAGGCTGAAGACCATAGACATTGCAAGTCTGTTATTTGAAAAGTAAGCAAATATACATTTGACACTTTTTAGTCTTAAATAAGAGGCCAGAAAGACTAAATATTTCACTGATCTGATGGTGGTAAAGGCCACTCGTGTAAAACACATTAACGCTCTCTCCACTGTTCACACAGAAATGTGGTTAAGTCATTTTGCATGATCACCTCATCTTACCCTGAAAGAGGAAGCCTATCTTACCTTCACCCTGTTACTTTTCTACCGTGTTTCATTTACAACCTAATATATCTGCTCTAATTAAGTGTTATCTAATAAATGCGTATATCACTTACATTCAGTTAGATTTAACAACATGTCAGATTCTTGGTTACTATACACAATATTTATTATATTATGTAGAAAACTTTCATCAAGGTTAATTAGAAACTAATTGGGGGGAAATACCAGCACTGAATATCTCTCTGTATTTGTAGAAACAAGAAGCAATTCTTGGTGTTTCTTGAATGTTTCTACACATAGAATCAGGGTTATTTAGTAAGATCAGGGGCGTAGATTTAGGGTGGACGGAGGGGATGTGTCCCCACTAATATCCTCCGACCATTGAAATATCCCCACCAATAATTTAATCCACTTAGTCATAGGTCCCCACCAATGTCCAGAGC
>JAODKM010000039.1:32114868-32135798 GCA_026780845.1 Petrocephalus sullivani
GTCCTACTGAAATAAAGGTAGCTGATTATGAGAAAGACCTTGGTGTGTATGTTGATGCTTCCATGTCCCATTCTCGCTAATTGGGGAAGCAATTAAAAAGACCAATAGAATGTTGGGGTATATCTCCGGGTGTGTGGAGTTTAAGTCAAGGGAGGTAATGCTAAGATTATACAATTCCTTGGTGAGACCTCACCTAGAATATAGTGTGCGTAGGTTTGGTCACCATATCTTGAAAAGGACATTGCGGCCTTAGAAAAGGTGCAGAGTAGGGCCACAAGAATGATTCCTGGTCTTAGAGGAATGTTATACGAAGAAAGGTTAGTTGAGCTAAATCTGTTCAGCCACAAACAAAGGAGACTGAGGGGGGACATGATCCAGGTCTATAAGATTCTAACAGGTTTGGATGCTGTTCAATCAATCAAAGTTATTTCAGCATTAGTTCAAATACAAGTACTTGTGGCCATAGGTGGAAATTAGCGGGAGAACATTTCAAACTGGATTTAAGGAAGCACTTCTTTACACAGCGCTACCCGCTGTGTAAAGAAGTGCTTCCTTAAATCCAGTTTGAAATGGAATATGGAATAGTATGGAATAGTCTTCCTGATAATGTAGTGGTACAAGCTGAATCCTTAGGTTCCTTTAAATCAGAGCTAGATAAGATTTTAACAACTCTGAGCTATTAGTTATGTTCTCCCTAAGCGAGCTTGATGGGCCGAATGGCCTCCTCTCATTTGTATAGTTCATATGTTCTTATCTAACACTCCTAGCTTCACCATCATGGATGTAACAGAGTAATAAGATGTTAGTAAGGCAGAATTTTCTGTAGGTACTCTTGATCACACTCATCATCACCATCATGGATGTCACACAGTAATGCACAGTGGACATGTTCCCTGACACCTTGGTGGTTGTTCCACAGATCACACAGCTAAAGATTGAGAACAACCCCTTTGCTAAGGGCTTCCGGGGGAGTGATGACATGGAGCTGCACCGAATGTCCAGGATGCAGAGGTATCTATAACAGCCACGCACACCTTTGAGGGTTTTTGGCAGATTTAAATGCCACTTCCTTCAGCAATTTAATAAGCATATGAGCCTTTCCTCCTTAAATGTATTGGATAAATTTGTGCCTAACAATGATTTTTCACTGCCTTGTAACAGCCTATAAACATAAATTACTCATAACTAAGGACAGAAAAATTGGAATAATTTTTATTTATATTATAATTCAAAATTCTCATATTAGGCAAAATAATCTTGGAACTCAAAGAGGGCATCTAATTTTTCTTTGCCTGGTTCTTGTTTGTTTGTGTGCTTAATTAAATGTAGCAAATGTTATGGGCAGCAGTTTCAAATTAAGAATTTAGGGGGTATTTCTCCCATGTGTCTGATTCACTACGATGATGCAATGCAATGCAATTTTATTTATATAGCGCATTATCACAACATTACATTGTCTCAATGCGCTTTGAACTATACAGTCTGATTTTTATAAAGGCACAACACCGACCATGAACCACTACATGTTCTCCTATAACCTTTTCCCTAGCACTTAGATTTTAGGGTATAAAGAATAACACTTTGCTGGAGGATCAGAAAATTACAAAAACACACTGCTTTATCCTCAGGGGACACTGGAATTGCCTGTCTCTGTTGTAGTTGACATAACCAACCATTTAAACAAAAAATAATGATTAAATGCCTGTGCTGTTCTTCTCACTCTCTCTCATCCAGTGGTGACATAAGTGCAGTTATTGACCAGGCGCCAGCTTGGAGGGGCTTCCTTTAACATTAACCATAATCGTCGCGCTGGCACAAAATGTAAACCAGTGAGCAGTTTCAGTCTAAGTAAGGGTGAAGTAGCTTCTCTGATTATTCTGTCTGGATGACAACTATGGGCTTTAGTCCTACAGAGTAGCAATCAATAATAAGCAAACTGTTCCTATGCCCCAAAGTATTTTAATGCAATACAAACAAGTCTAAAAGGAGGGAACAATGATTAGTATACACTTCATGAGCAGACTGCCTGCTAAAGTCCTAGGCCCTGTTATAGTACCTTTGACTTAGGAACTTGAATTTCTACACTACGTATCTCCTGTTGTATCAATAGAAAAAGATCATTTGCTGTAGCTGTTACTCCACTCAGGCCCACAGGGTGTAATGTGTACCGTGGGGATATTGTATGGGGAATACTCTTGCCCTGAAAGGCCACAGGGGAGAACTGGATACTCCCACTGGGGCCACAGGTCCAGCATAGGGTCTGATTGGGCATGGAGCAATGGTAGACACCATGGGCCTCACTCAGGGGAGGGGAGGCATTGCTCGTCACCCCACTAAGTCTTGGCACCAGTAGACTGGAAGTGAAGTGGGCTGCGAAGTGTTGGTAAGGCAGCCGCTCTGTAGGCCATGCAAGCCATTTATGTCAAGGTATCTGCTAAATAATTTAATTTTATTATTACTAACAAGGCATCTTACATTTAATATTTTATGTGGTGCTTTTAGAAAAAAAAAGGAGAAGCTTCATTCAAAAAGATTGCAAGGTTGTTTCACTGTTTGAAAGATAACAGTAGATTGTTGAATCACAAGGGAGATGGAAGCTATTGAGTCACCGGATACTATGTAATGTGACATGGCTTTGTGGAGTATTTTTAGACCCATGCTTTATGTATGTTACTGAAATTCAGGGTAGAATAATAGTCATGCATCAAAATACTATAGAATTTTAGAAAGGTCAAAGTCTGACTTTGGATGTTTGTGTTTGGGAGGAAGGGAGAATTTTTTGGTGTGAATTCCTTGTAATTTGAAGTCCATGGTTAGATTGGTTTAGTCTGGTCAAGCCGAAATTAATTTCTTTGTGAATGTCACAGCATTACTAAATTTTAAAAATCTAAGATTCATAAATTAGGTCATTGTGACATGCGCCTTTGGGGTTTTGTTTCACATTGGCTAAATGGTTGTGGTTTAGTATATTAGCCCATTAAAGCTTTTATTTGTAAAATGGTGATTGACCTTTTTCAGAGGTCATGTACAAATGCATTGCCAGCAATATCACTGCTGTATTGATTACTTACACAAGCTTTTGAAAATTGAATTAAACCTTTAAGGAAAACAAAATTTTTTCTTATGATATAGTGACTTGCAATGGAGGATACAAATTGTGCCGTATTAATGTTTTTAAAGCCCTGGGGAGACAGCTGCAACCAAAATATCTAGCGTCTTTTGTTAAATGAAGGTAATTAGGACAGAGGAGTGTGACTCGCTTGACACTTTTGAACTTGTGCTGCTTTTTTAGCTTGCACAGATTCACTCTTTGTCAGAAGATGTTAGTCATCCTGTCATCATATCATAACAATGGTCATAAATGGAGATAATTGTTTATCACTGTTAAAAAACTTGGCTTTCTTCATGCACTTCCATGCCTTATTCTCACTATCGCATGTCTGCAGCAGTAAGGAGTACCCGGTGGTACCTCGCAGCACAGTGCGTCAACGGAGCACCTCAAGCCAGAGCCCATATAGTGGGGAGGTGCGTGGTCTCCCTACACCCACTGGCCTGACCTCCCCATACCCTTGTGAGAATGGCGTAGCCACCAGTCCGCCAGACCTGCTCTCCCAGACAGGCTCCTACCCCCTGCCCCATGATCACAGTCAGATGTACCACTGCACCAAGAGGAAAGGTGGGCAGGCCTCCGCTACCACCTTTACACCACATGGACAACATGTTTTCATTCAGTGAACATGCAATGGAGCAAGAATGTTATCACACATAATAGCAGGGAAGGCGCGAAAATGATCTTTAAAAAGCTTTATCAAGTTTACAATTTGCAATCAAAATTCTAAACTGCATCCAAACCCCTTTATAGTATTATATGCTCGACCTACCAGCAAAAGTTGGTAAAAGTGTAATGGTGTGGCTTCTTCTCATGGAACTGATAAAAACAGGTATCTGCATTGAATTGAAATAGAGTAAGGGAATGTGGCGTGTTTCAGAGATAAGCAATGAGCAACTTCTTATTCTGCTGAGTAATAAAAAATGATTGCAAGTATCTGGAGTAATTAAAGAAAATTAAAAGCTGAAGGCAGAGCACTATTGCATGAACTGGTATATTCACACTACTTAGTTATCTAAAGGGGGAAAACTTAAAAATGAAAAACCAAATTCACACTCATAGACATGGAAGGGGAATTAATGCAGCTGACCAATTCTGAAAAAATTCCAAATGCTTCATGTTATACACCCAGGGACCAAATATCGAAAGTTTCCCTCAAAACTAGATACTCAAGACCTCTGAAGTATTTATGCTGTTTTATTCATCATAAATAGTTTGTTTTTGAATTCATGCCTGTTTGTGAGTTTGATTTGTTAACCTTTAAGTTAAGGTACTTTTTGGTGACCTCAAATCTCTCTTTGTCTCTGCCTGTAGTGGAGGATGAGTGTCACACAGGAGATCACCCATACAAGAAGTCCTACCTTGAGAGCCCCCCAAGTGAGGATGAGGCCTACTACCGTTCTGCTAACTACTCCCAGCCTGCAGGCCTGGCAGGGAACTATAGAACTGAGTCTGCACAACGGCAGGCCTGCATGTACGCTAGTCCTGCACAGGGTCCTGAAGCCATGACAGGCTTGGAGGACCTCAGCAGCAGCCCCTGGGCTGCTGTGCCACCCTACAGCAGCTGTCCTGTGGCGCCTATGCAGCCTACAGAGCGGCTGCCTTACCAACACTTCTCAGCCCACTTCAGTTCCAGTCCACTGATGCCAAGACTTAGTGGGGTGACGAGCCATGCCTCCCCTCCCCTGAGTGATGCCCATGGTGTGTACCATAGCTCCGTGCCCCATCAGACCCTAGGCCGGCCCTGCGGCCCCAGTGGGAGTATCCAGTCCTCCCCTGCGGCCCTTCAGGGCAGTGAGTATCTCTACACCCACGGTATGCCCCGTACACTATCCCCACAGTACCACACCGTACACCCTGTGGGTCTCATGCCTGAGTGGAGTGACAGCAGCTAGTTGGACAATTTTTGCACATACCTAAGGAAAGACTACAGCCTGCACATTTTTCCAGAGGGCAGGGGGTGGAATTACACATTTATAGATATTAAAAATAAACTTTTCCAGGCACACCTGAAGAGAGTAGAGGTGTATTTGGCCATTTGTAGAGGTCATATAATGGCCAGTCCTTAAACTAACAGTAACACCACAGTCTTTTTTCATGCAAATAGGGTAACTCTCAGAGGCCTTAAATGGAAGGTACAGATTCAATGATATCTTGAGAAAACCAAGAACACCATATCATGAATCCTGTCCTTTTATTTATTACTTTTCTCTTTGGTGTTTTGTTCTGGTGAAAGCATTCAAGATTTTTGCTGTGGAAGAAGATCCCTGTTCTGATGGAATAGCTTCTGGAAACTGATACATCTGCTGTCATCTCTGTGAAAGAGACCAGAGTCGTTTGTTTCTTTTCCTTAAAAATCCTGTCAGGGAAATGCAAGTCAAGATTTTGAAATTGTTGCTTTGTCTGTTGATAAACTCATTTCAGCAAGCACATAGGGAAAAAGAATAACCTACAGTATTCTTAACCAAACATGTTTGTACGCTATAAAAAAGTCCAAAAAAATGCCGTTTCAGAAGTGATTCAATGGTGTTAATGTGTACACACAATCCTCTTGAAGTTAAATGTTATTGGTTGATATTTAGGTAGATTTTTTAAAGATACTTTTGTAATTAACTTGCTATTAAACATATATGTAAAATAATGATAATTAAAAATATTTAAGTCATTCCAGTTATTAGGATGTCTGTCCCTGTACATTGTCTTGGGGCTAAATGTCAAGGAGATAAAAATTTAATTTAAACTGGCTGGAGGAAGTAAAACCTTTCTTTGTTTCTCTCAGAACATTACCACCATGTGCCAAATTGCAGATTAGACAGCATAACATTTTGGTATTATTTGTGTCACGTGCATATGCAGTGTCTTTTCTTGGTTTTGTGTTCTCCTTCAAAAAATTTCAAGGGGGGTTCAAACTTGATATTTCACTATCTGGATTGGGAGTAAACACATTTCAGGGTGGGGTTCAAATCTGTAATTTTATTATGTAACAATATGCCTGGTTTGAAGTTGTCACAATGCCAGGATTTCTAACTGTGCTACTGAACCAAGCGTAGTATTCGTTACCATTTTTAATACTCAACACAGTATATAATGTAACTCAATAAATTTATTTGTTGCAATTCTGTTTGCAGTAAAAAAAAAATCTGTAAACTCGTTATATGTAAAATATGCACTGACAGTCGAAGCATATTATTAAGTGCAGGAGTAGCCATTGTAATTACACTCTAATCACATTCAGAGACATTCTTGAGCAGTAAATAATTAAATTATACAAAAAATTTGATTAGTTACTTTATATTATTGTTACAATGCATAATGGAAGAGATATACATTACTTTTACATGCCTTCTTTATCTTGTGTCTCAAAGCACAAACACTTCTAACAATTGCATGACTCTAAAAGTTTGTATCTGAATGATCAACACTAATCAACAGGACCTCACGAGATTGCATACACAACCCACAGGTAAAAAATAATTGCAGACCATTGTCTTAATTTGGAAATGTGTAAAAAAATGCATGTCACTTCTCTATTCAAATTCAGGAATAACCTATTTTCTCAAAACTCTTTTGAGTCCATGGTGTTGCATGTCAGTCCATAAAATATTTAGCTAATTCATGTATTTAGGTAATTCTTGACCCCCTTTGTTGGTATTGTGCAGTGGCACAACTTGCAGATGTCCTGTAGTTTTAATTTAGCATAAAGTAAAAAAAAAGTATTTCCAGATGCCCCTCTGGCTGCATTCTTGATCAATTAAGTGCAGTGGAGAAAGTTCTGATGCTTCTCAACTAGACATGTTAGTTTACTACCCTGTATGTGAGACTGCACTCAGGTCTAGACATGCACACTGGTAGCCTACGAGAGTGAACTGAACTGTACTATATTTTTGACAAAACTAGTTTGAAGTCCTGCTTCTTAAAGCTTACAGGAACACCTGTGGCTCAGGGTTAAAACTCAGGTGATGAATCAATGGGAGAGCCTTCTGGGAGATAGGTCCCCATAGATTTCCATCACACGGCATGAACCCAGGCAATGCACTAAAATGCATTCTGGTATGATGCTATGCTTCACACCACACAGGTCTTACTTAACTTTAAAGTCATGTCTACAGAATAAGAGTGAAAAGATTAAGCAAAAGCAAAAGTTGTTTAATGGCCAATTTATTAGTGCTCTGACTCAGGAAATCACTCGGCACTCAATTGACCGTATTTCCTGAAAAGTTTATTTGTATACTTATTTGTAGATATTTTGTCAAATTATATTGTTTCTACAAGATTTTTCATTGCAGATTGTAATAGATAATGAGAAGACAAAGGTCTATACACATCCCTTTCATGCAGTCTCTGAAATCCTGATTAATATTAACTAATATTTTCTGAAAGTAAAATTGTAGCTTATCACTCATACCTTGTTAATAAAACTGTTAGTGCCCTGATTGTAAAGCACAGACTTATTTGAGAAGTATAACATGAAATGCATACTTAAGTATGTGTCAAGCAATAGAAGCCAAGTGTGAACAAACAGCATTTTTTAAAATCTGAGTAGGAACTAGTACTTCTCTTGTTCATAGTATTTATTGTTATAGTATAAGTCTAAATCAATGTGTTGTAGCTCATCTAATGATATATTGTTAGTCAAATTGTTGTCTCTTTTGATAGCTGGTTTTTGTTTATTTTTGCTTGATTTTAATTGAAGTAACATATTAAGCAATGTTGATGAAGAAAATGGTTTAACTTGTTTGTTGTTTATGTAAATAAACACAACTATATATGACTACAGAACTGCAATAAACTTAAAAGAACATTTTGGAGTATTCAACCTACTCCTAAATCAACTTTTTGTCTGAACACCCATTTATTCATGGCTATACAATTTCAGGTAGATTCAAGTACATTTTAAGTAACATTTTCACTTATCACCAAAGTTTTTGCATTTCAGCAATTCATTTTAGAGTATGCATGAATAGAATTTTGTTAAGGCAATCAGGCCTTAACTTGATTTTAGATATATAGGAAAACAAAGGACTGTGCATGCTACACTGTTTGCAGGGCCTGAAATGATCAGAATGCTTTTTTTCTTCATAAGAACATGCCTTTGATCTTTGGTAGGCAGCTTGTGGGAGAGACTTGTGTGGCTTAGGACTCAAAGACTTACGGTATTTTCTGCTGACCAGGGCAGGAGTGGGAGGCATGCTAGTCTATCACTTGTTCAATTGACAGTGGGATCAAAATTAGATTAGTTTAGCTTTAGTGTCTTAACCCTGGCTAGACATGAGGGCCTATGGCCTTTGTTCTTGAATTTGAAGATTTCAACAAGAACGTTAAAAATGGAGTTGACTCTTTGGAACTTTCTGCATTTAGATTATGAGTGAATGGCACATCATGTTATGCAATGCTGTTGGCCAAAGCTCTTAATAAAAAATACATGGCCTCATCCTATTAAAATGCTCATGTTTTGCCACAGTCACGAATAAAAGGGTTTTAGAAACCATGAGAGGCAGTCCATGGTCCAGGGGGTGGACCATTTCATTATTTCATTAGCCCCTGGAGTTATCTTTGTGGTTTAATTGATAACACTATTTTGTAGCTCCAAAGAAGAGCCCCTGGATTAGGAACCTGTTGGCAGACTTTTCTATCAGCTCCCTGGAGAAGTCTTCATCTTGTGAAGTCTATTACGTGTCACATTGGTCCAGGAGTCTCTTCTCAAGTACTTGTTAATCTTCTACCCTTGCCCCTACCGATGTACCTCTTTAAGACTGAAGTTTCAAATTATTTATTGTCTTATGTACAAGTACAGTATACAAAGTACAATGAAATTCTTTCTTGAACCCCTTCACCACAAACTACAGACAATTAACAGTACAAAATATAAACTACTGTGACATAACTAATAACATATAATATAGTATTCAGCAAGAGGTAGTAAAGTGATATATGGCAGAGCAAAGTATCAATATAAAGTGGCACAATATAGAGAATGCTGCAGCAATTTTACAGAATGAGTAAGAAATAAGTGACAGGGCAAAGTGAGGGGCGAGTGTGGGCCAGATAAGTACAACATTTCAGGCGGTAATTTTTTGATCAGCTAAATTATGAACTTCATGAAATCCATCTGAAACACAATTACTGATATCAACTGACTATTTGTTGAAATTCGGCACAGCAGACTAACCTCCAAATTTAAACATTACCTTTCTCACTGCAGACAGCCTTTGGGGTGCTAGTACAGTGGAAATTAAGCAACCCACTCTGCTCTCAAAACATTTAATTATTACGTTAATTTTTATGTGAAAACATACTATTCACTAGACAACATATGTCATATGAATGAATGAATATGTAGTCTGAGCAAAATGCAGCTAAACTCTGTGATTTTATTATAGATTTGTATATCTCCAAATATGTATTCCAGTATGATCTTTTAAACTTTTAGAATACATTTCTTATATGATTTTTTGTACATGAGACCATTCAGTGGTGTGTGAGTGTGCCCTGCTATGGGCTGGTACCCCATCCTGGTCTGCTCCCCTCCTTGTTCCTGTAGCTTACAGGATAGGGTCTGGACCTCCTATGACCCTGAACAGCACAAGCAGTTTCATGGCTGGATGGATGACCATTCAGTAATATTCTTAAAATCAGTTAATTTCCATGAACTCATGAGCAAAACTTTTCATTAAAAGGGAATTGCTTTTGTGCACAAAGTAATTTAAAAAACATGTTCATAATTTTTATTTCAGAAATAATCCAGTTAGGATTTTAGAACATGATTTACCTTTTACTTTTAATATCATTTATGTAACATGATATATTGTAGGATCCTCGCTTTATTACATACAATTTCTATTTTTAGTTATTATGTGACTATACCTTTTCCCATATATGTTCTGATGAGATAAATATGTTGATATTATATTGCACTACAAAAACAAAATTTCAAAATAATTGTAGATGAGTAGGAGTCTGCCAATCTCAAACAATTATTCCAGCTAATTAATTTTAGAAATATAAATAGTGACAGAAATAACAGATCTTTGAGAAATTTCATTCTTCCCTTAGTGATCAGGGCAGGACCTGAACATCGTATCCTGTCCCAAGAATGCCAGGCAGTTAGATGTTGCCCTTTGGGATTGATGCACCTGTATTTCACCTCCTTGATCTGCCTCAAACATGAATGCTTACAAGAAAAAGTCATTAACCTCATTGTCCTTGGACCTCAGTTTATGATTTAGGAGCTTAGTTCAAATACCATTTTCATCATGTTCTCTCTTCATGTTGGACACATGGCCACAAAGAAATGTTGTTTATAAAGCCAGAATTTCCATTAGCTTTTTTTAGAAAGACTAAACACAGCAAAACCATTGTCTATAATTCATCAGGCAATGCACATAATGCCTTTTGAATGAATTCTCTGCTTCAATGAAACCTTTACTTTGTTAAAATTGTTGTGATGCTAAAAAGGTATGTAAGCAGAGAGGTCCAAAAGGGTGACATGTAGGGGCGTGAGGAAAAGTGAAAGATGAAGAAAAGCCGACCTCAGGTCTGTTAAGAAAACACATTCCCGTCAAGGCCTTTCAATAGAAGCTAAATAAAAAGGCAAAAAAGCAGAAGAACAAGGACGTTCCTAACAGCAGAAAATGATAGAGGGGATTATTACATTAAGATGTGCTGAAATGCAGCTCACTGGTGATGGATTACGTGTTGCAAAAAAAGCCAAGAGAGACTGTACTTTGCAGCACTTCTTCTAACTTTGTTGCTCTTAGTGAAGACTTCATTAAAGTTGTCTGCTTTTCAGTTATTACCAGAGTGCTCTACAGCTATGTATTTAATTCTGGAGGAAGATGTGAGTGTGAAGTGGGTTGATGTCAAAGGCGCACAGCCCTGCATTGCCATCCAGAGGAGACTCAGGCTCACTATTGGCCTGATGGTGAGAAGAGGGAGAACTCCCCCCCCCCACCCCCAGGTGACAGGGCTGAACTGGGCAGTGAAATTAAGCAAGTCTCCATCTGATAACACATCTTCTGGTTCATGTAAAATGTTCAGGAGATCAACAAGGTCATCCATCAACCTGATTGAGTACCATCAGCACATGCAGCTTTAGGAGAAAATGGGGAGTCTGGCTGATTTCTCTGAAAACTGCTTCACTCCCCTCTGTGTGTGAGCAGTAGCCCTGGTGACAATCGCTAGCCAAGGCGAGAGGGTGACACAGTTACATAGACTGCTCATCTTACACAATTTACATTCCATGCACTTCCTCAGATTAACCTGTAGACAAGCACAATGTCACACCATTCCACACTGGTCATGAGTATGATGATTACTGAAATCTCTTCTCCCTGTCAAAATACACTTATTCCAACAGTTATTGCATTGTTTTATGTTGAAAATGAATTGTTCTATTCAGGTTATACAGTTATAATACCAATGTAAACATAAACTCAGTTATGGGTCAGCAGGGTTGGGAAGGTTATTTTAGAAATGTATTCTGGTAGAAGTAATTAATTACTTAATTACTTAATTACTAATTACTAACTGTTACTTTTGGATTGGCTAAATGCTAAATGTGCATACAAACACAAATGAAAATAAATATCAATAAAATGACGTATTCTTCTGTAAGTATTCTGTAAAACAACAGAACAATGTAAGATAATCTTAAGAAAAACATTGTCAAACATTTTAATCTCTTTTAGTCCATGGTTTAAGAGTGCCCTAAGCATTTTCTTAACAAAACAGACACACAGAAGGTTAACCCTTCTTTCATTGCTTCGACCTATATTTTATTTCATGTTGTTGCTACTTAAGATTGTGAAAAGAAAACATTAGCTGTAGTTCTGATGAAATAATTTAAAACTAGGGCTGTCAAACTTGCCTCAACGCTGCATTTCAGGAATTTTGAGTCATTCTGCGCTGCAGATGGGGTAAATGCGTTAATATATTTAATCAGATTAATCATGACGCTGGATTAATCCGCGTTAATGCGTCAATTTTGACAGCCCTATTTAAAACATAACAAAACAAAACAAAACATAAAGTCATATGGTATATCTACAAATCTGTTTTACGCCATTAGAATTGGAACAAGAAACATTGTAATACAAACGCGTGCACACATGCACACACACGTCTGCAACAATATAAACAGTTACGAAAAGGTGCAAAAAACTGCAGCAAAAGCACTTTTTGCAGTGGCTGCCATGGTGAATGGTTCATGTGACAGGTATGTGATGCCTTGAGAGAAGTGGTGTGTGCCCATGTACTATGCCTACAAAACACATTCTTCATTTTAAAATTTATTGTGACTGTAATCTTGGAATGATCCCATTTTTTTCTAAATATATCATTAATCTGAGTATGTCTTTTTCCTGTAACTGTAGCAAATTACAGTTATATTTGGTTTTCTGAACATGTAACGCTGTTTCCTGTGTTACATTACCCCCCAAGATCACAAGGCTGCAACTAGGCAAACCAAATTATCAAACTAATTATCTTCTACCATGTTGAGAGGTTATTAGGGTGACAGATTAATGTAAATAGTCATTTTGTAAGAGTTAATTATTCCACTGTTTAGATATTGCAGGACCCACACAATCAAATACACAGTGTAACCCAGTCTGTTTTTACAGACACTGTTTCTTCTGAGAGCTGTCATTGTGACACTAAACATACCAGAATTGTCCTGATGCTGAGTTTCAACCTGTATCTAAGCAGATGACAAACTATGATGCACAAATCCAATTCCACAAGTCATATCTGAGCACAATGATTGTTTTGTGCAGACAATTTAAATGGAGCAAAATGTAAATGCATATAGTGGCTTATTACAGGCACTGTAATTACAAATTAAGACTAGTGAGTTGATAAGGAAATAATTCATTCAGTGACAAATATATTTTCAAAAAATTGTCAGAGATGGGCAGTATTTCAATGAAATGTATTTAAAATGCATATTTAATTACTTTTTTGTCATTTTTATTTTGCTGGGTGGAAAAAATCTGATGTAATTTGTGAGAGAGGTTGCTTGTTGTGAACTTAAGTTTTCCCATGAACAGTAATCCAAGGAAAGAAGCTGCTTTGGTGCTTGGTATAATTTTCCTTAACCTAAAGTTCCAACCCCACATTAGTGATATCCAGGGTTTAGGTATTGACAGTGACAGTGACAAAATAAATGTAACATTGCTTCAATAGGGCAAAATTTTTAAAACTTCTATTAACTCAGCAGGTACACATTTATCACATTTATTGAGAAAGACTTTTGTTATGGTGCAGAATGTAATAGCAGGAAGTAAACCTTATCCATCCAAAACAACTTCTGCAGTACAAGTCCACAGTGATCCTGAAGCCTATCCATTAGATGTAATGGCATACACACACTAACACCCTATAGGCAATTTAGTGGCTTTAGCCATTACCAAACTGTACGTTTTTGGGCTGTAGAAGGGAACCAAAGTACGTGAAGGAACACTGTACAGAAGCAGCCTTAGAACTATTTCACAATCAGGGTTAGAACCATTCCATACTCCATCAGCCAGGATTCCAGTACTCAACCCTGGAGGCCATTGTGCTCTCCACTAAGCTACTGTGCCATACTAAAAAACCATAAAAAAAAAACGTTTCAGTAAAATGGAGAAAACAAATAACTATAAGGAATCATAAACGAGAATTAATTTATTAATGACTATGCAGCAAAAACGAAATGCTGTATCATCTACTTTCATGGAAATTTATTCAACCAATTTGTTGCACAAATGCACAGTCGACTTCTACAACAGGTCCAAATGAAATTTCACATATTTCAGTGTACTCTCGAAACAAAACCTGCTTTTTGTTTTCAAGTTTTGAAAACAAACACTATATTGAAAGGACGTGGTTCTGTGACATTATGCGCTTCTATAACTAAAACAAAGATGAAGACAAAGATGTTTTTTAAAAGCGATAGCTGTATAATCATGAAAAAATTACATTAATTTAAAATTCTCCTTTGTTGATGTCAGTGCAACTCATCTATTCCTGACGTGAAGAGATTAAATGGGTTCTCTGGTTTTCAAAAGCTAATCTGGCTGCAGAGGGACGATGCCGCCTCTTGCAAATGGCTTCCAGCTGTCTCATCATTAGGGCTGATAAGCCACCCTCTCAGTCTGTGGGAAAAGGTAGAGGCCAAGCCATGTTCCACCAAAGAACTTCTATTTCCACCTGCATTTTTGTTCCATATGGAATGCATTGAAATAAGGTAAGAATGTACCATGGCATGACTGAGTATATATTTCTATAATCTGCTGCATAATACCTGCAAGCTGAATCCTTAGGTTCCTTTAAAACAGAGCTAGATAAGATTTTAGCAACTCTGAGCTATTAGTTAAGTTCTCCCCAAGCGAGCTTGATGGGCCGAATGGCCTCCTCTCGTTTGTATAGTTCTTATGTTCTTACCTCATTACCATTTTTATTTATTACCAATGTTGCTTTATATAATCCTTAATGAAAATCTTTT
Source organism: Petrocephalus sullivani (assembly GCA_026780845.1). Taxonomy (NCBI): domain Eukaryota; kingdom Metazoa; phylum Chordata; class Actinopteri; order Osteoglossiformes; family Mormyridae; genus Petrocephalus; species Petrocephalus sullivani. The sequence goes on from JAODKM010000039.1 coordinate 32,129,460, forward strand.
ATTACACTTAAAGCTATTTTGAGTATATAAAACATAAAATAAATACTCACAGTGTTCCACTACCCCAGACTATGTCACTCATAGAAGCCTGTAATCTTTAGTCTGGATGTCCCTACACCAAACGTAGTCTAAACATCAGTCACTGCTATCTAGATTAGCTGCCCAGGGTAGATTCCAGGACTGTTTTAGAGAATTAATCAAAGGACGGTGGTTCTTGGACCAAATTCCTTCTGGTAAAAAAAGTTGTATTGTCAAGGACCATTTGTTTATTGTTTGTCAGAGTCTGAGGTTTAGACTAAAGGAGCATTCATCTGACAGGAGAACCCAGGGAGTCAGTTGGCACCATCGATTAGAAGACTTTTCTGCTTGAATGCCACTGCAGGTGTGGAAATTGCATAGTGCCGGGGACCCTTGGATTGACAGCAGCAGGATCCTGCAGATGGAAGTAATGTGGCCATGGACAGCTGTCAATGTACTGTGGTTGAAAACAGCCTGTGCGCGATTGCACCATGCAGACACAGCTGAGGATAGAGTAAATAGAGCAGATCAATACCCACAGGGTGGTTCTGCTCTGCGGGGGGGGGGGGTTAGGGGACTGGCAATCCAAATTGACATTATACACTGCTGCAGGTCAATAAGACCTATACTTAGTCTCCTTAGGCTTTATATTCTTTTTTTATATGACTGTTGGATTGAGACAATTAAAAAGTTTTATAGAAATGCAAAATCAAAAGGATGTTACTTAGGCTGAAAAGTAATACAATTGTTTTTTTCATGGGATAGGTTGTCTGCAGTATTTGTATTTTGGTTGGGTTTTGTCTGTGTATTTTTGTGATTCTTCTTAAAATAGGTAAACTGCAGAGTGCTGTTAAACTTCCAACAGAAAGAGTAGTGATAACATTGGAGAGAACAAATGTGCGCCACAAACTAAAAATGGAAAGACTCCCTCCTTTCAGACTATGAAATATGAATCAAAGAAAACATAATACCCACATTTCCCAAAATCTGCTTTTTATTAGAAAACAACTGAATAGAATGCAATGGCACAGAGGAAGAGTATTTATCAGACTTATTCAATTAACTTTGATCTCTTGAAATGTCAATTTTTCATTTTTAACTTCTGACCACAAAATAGGTTCACTATTGTTGCATTGTAAACGTTTTGAATAATGTACTGTTTACGATATGCATTAAATGCCATTAATTTTATTAAGCTATACACTGTTCACTGTTTTATTATTATATGAAAATTTTTAGAAAGTAACAGTAGAAAATCTTGTTCGGTATTCTTACCCTGTCTGGTATTTATAATGACTGCTGTACTAAGCAATCAACATGTTCCGTCAGCATATATATGGTAACCAATCATTTGCCCTGATGCCATAATATCTTGTGCCCAAAATTTTAATTATTCATTATTCAATTACATCAATAATTTGTGGGGGAGGGACTTTTGTGGGTGAGGGACATGTAGGTTGTGTAAATACAGTACAACCATTTGAAGGAAACAATGAGGACAGATAAATAAAAAAGTTGGTTATAATCAGTGGTTAAATTCGGTTTTGTAAGGAGGAGGAGCCCTTCTTTACTCTCAGTGGTCAATATTTCTCAAAACATCTTTATTTACCTCGACTTGCACCATTGGTTTAGTACATATTTTATCGACTTAAGACCTACTTATTTTTGTCTCACATCAATTCACATTTTAGCAACAGTTCTTAAGCCTACATTTCACCATCAATCAAAACTTCTCAAGCTGGAGTCAAGAACTAACGTTCTGATATGATGGTATTTTTAAAGGAAATGAAAATGCATAAAATGCATAAGAGTAAGATGCTAGTTGAGTGGTATTGATCTTCCAAAATGTGGGGTCAGAGTGTAGTGATCAGCAAGGGAACTGCAAGCTTAGGACTGTCAATGTAACAGTACCCGCTGCCTCACTTTCACTGAAAAAATAAGTTAAACCTACAATGTGGCATGATGCCACCATTAAAAATGGAGAACAAGGTCAGGACCATGAAATTAGAAGTACATCAACATCAACCACTTCAGAAAGCCAAGATGTTCAAGGGACTTTCTAGTAAAGCATTTTATGGAGTTCGCTTACGTTCCAAAATCAATTTACAAACATTGGTTTTGGAACTGTCTGTTTTATCTTATCAGTGATAAGCTGTTTGCCTTTTTCCACAGCTGAGTTCTCTCACTATAGAGATGGACTATAACCCATCACTCCCAGAGGAAAGTAAACGTATCATTCTTAAAATGCAGGTGGTCTCCAACCTTCTACCTAACTAACAACTTGTTCCTACACCTGAAAATTTAGTATTTATTTAAGATTATTAATCATAAATCAAATATGGGATAAAACTTTTTTTTACACATGATAAATATTTTGGAATGAGCTGTTTTGTTATCTTCTACTGAGCTTTACGTACAACATGCCGTGTGCCCATAGCCTCTGGGATAGGCTCCAGATCCCCCGTAAGCTTGAATAGAGGAGCAGTTACAGAAAAAATATTGGATGGGCTTATGAACAACAACAGTCTATACAATTAAGAAAAAATCCACTAGCAACTTCTTTCTGTTATAAAATTACGGATGACACTAGATGGGTGGTGCCTGGCCAGTAATGTAAACAATGTAGAGGTCAACTTTCCCCAAGCCCTAAGGGTTATCTCCTTGAGGAGTCCTATCACAAGCTAGGCAGTGATGGGTCAATTGGTTGATTAACACAGTCAGACAAAATAGAAGCCACTAGTGATAGTGAAGTTACTCAGGCCCAGCTCCACCAATGAAGAGATCATAAGCTGGTAACCAGTGGTTAATACATTAGATGTATTCCCAACTGATACTGAGTAACCAAGAATACTCAACACATGTAACAATGTGAGATGGTATTCCAGTATTTGCACCCTTAGCAGGTTACTTGGTTAAGACAAAGAATTCTCCTTTAATGTTCACCATTACTTATATCTAAGCAATAACACCAATACAACGTTTTTATAGTACTGGATTGCAACAGCTGACATCCATCAGAATGACTAAGCAAAAGCTGCATTTATTTGAATTTCTTCTAAATGCACTGTATTTTTTGTGTGAGTGATTTGTGTGTATGCCTGTGTAAATGAGTATAAGATTGTGAAGACTGCTGTTTTGTATACCATCTTTGTCCATTTACCATGTACCATCAATTGTTCATTTACACTGATCAAATATATTACATCATGCATATAATGACTGGATACAGACCAGTGAATATACATATATACATATACACATATATTCACATGACATATCATAAATTCTTTTTACATTTCTTTGTGGCTAGAGGTTGGAATATTTTCCTTTAGGCCTGTACTTGAGGTACAAATCATCTTCTTTCATCATGTTTCTGCCACCAGCCTCAAGGTTAACATTACATTTAATCTCTGCCTGTTCTAAAGAAACAGTGGAAGTCTGATGACATTTTGTTTCCAGCTAGATAATGGCAGAAATAGTGTAAATACATTTGAGATTATCAGTATCATTCATTGCTGTTATATGTATGTTAAAATGTGGAAAATTGATTCTCTTCTGAGAGAGAAGTAGTGGTGTACAGTTAATTTTAGCCGACGTATGGCAGATTTGTTTTTGGAATGTTTGAATGGGCTTGTAGATGGAGGCTATGTGCTGCACCGTGTTGGAGATGGATGACTCTATGACAGGCCCTTCCTCCCAGGCTAGGGGGACGGGCTCTCAGCGCTGAGGCTACATATGCACACTGTATAAACTCTCTCACAGAGATCCAAGCATGGGGAAGATAAAGACCATGGGTAGAATGTAAACACTCTGTGAGGAGCGGCAGGCGGCTGCAGTCACACACAGGCACTTTGCGAAGCCAGCAGGTCAAGGTTAAGCAGGAGGCTCTTTGAGAGACGACTCCATTCTTAACCCTCGTATCATTCAGCTTTGGTGTAGCAGTGACAAGGGAAACAGCATAGATCCAGGACAAACTCCCAACTATTAATTATTCCAATGTGGAAATAACAACATATAACAGTAACAAGTCCACTGGTACCAATAATAAAAATACAATGTAAATTCAATTCAATTTAAATCAAATTTAATTTAAATTCATTGTATTTGTAATTATAATGTGTTCACACAGACACGACCCTATTAATGCATAATTTACTGGAATGTGAGCATGGCTGTTCTCATCCAAGCTGTCACAGTAATAACACTGATTCACTTTGGAAAATATACAAGGCTTTCCCATAGGTAGACTGACGCTCCTTGGGGATCAAAGTGCCTAAGTGGTACTTAATGTTATCTGCCCTCCCTTCTTCATGTCCCCTCTCCACCCCAGAATCGCACATATCCAGCACACGTGCCTGAGGGGGAGGGAAAATATATATTAGCAAAGGCTAACAGTTATAGGGGGTGCATGAAACATACATGTAAATAAGCTCCATGATAAAAATGCATAATTTATTCAGAACAAATTACAATCCTGCCACCATAGGCATCAAACCATAGCATAGAAATAGCCTTAGTCAAAGTAAGGAATGATTTGCTTATGGCTTCTGATTATTGCTGTATATTTTTGTTGGTGTTACTAGATCTAACTGCAGCATACTGTGATATGATACTGTGGAGCATAATATTCTCTTGGACCAAGTAGAATCCATGGTTGGCATTAAGGGGACTGCTCTCTCTCTTGGTTATTGGTTATCTCTTGGTTATCTCTCTTGATTATTATCAGTTTGTCCATGTAAACAATGAATCTTCCAAGACCACTAAAATCAAATATGGGCCCAATCCCAAACAATACCCTTGACACTCCGCCTTAATTTCGAGTCACACTCACGCTGAATCACCCTCACAACACGTCCTATGCACTTAAACTGAATGAAATTGTCACAAGACAGACTTGAGACAGACTTGCCCTCGCAGCGCCTTTTTACAGTTCTCTTTACTGGAAAGAGGAAATGCATTATGTAGTGATTTTGTAATGACAAAATGGATCCATCAAGAAGCTGTATTGTCTTTTCTTTAATGACATATCACTTATTAAGAAAATCACAAAGGTCATCTACTGCGAGAAGACGACGGCTACGTCGTCTTACTGCACTGACTGAGCAATTTTAAGTATGTACATGTGTCATATTAAGGATTGTACAATTTCCACCATAGCTAACTTTACACGCATAAAGTTTAAAAAAGTTTACACACATAAAACATTACGCACTACTTCTGTACCAAATAACCGATCAGGGGTGGGTTTTCCGAAAGCATCGTAGTGCTAAATAGTTAGTTATCAAGCACTTAAGATTGGTCGTTAATTAACGTGCCTTTCCCGAAACCGTTCGTAGTTCAATTAGTGGTTATCTCGCTCGTAGATGTACGAGTGATCCGACCCACTTGTTATTTTCTAAGTAGTTCGTTGTTTGAACTTTTGCCTGCTGTCCTGTCACAGAGACACAAAGATCGGCCAAAATACACCACAAAAACACACTGGCGGTCTTCTTTGGCCAACATAATAATGCCGATGATACAACAAGAGGTCTAAAATTAATAACATGTACAGTTAAATGTTCAGTTAAGACAAATATAAAACGCATTTTAATATGCATTTTCAATACATAACAGGGTTGTGCACCATTCATAACTGACTTGTGACTGACCATCAAAATGAAATGGAATTCACATAAAAACGTTGCAGAATCGCAATTAGAATTTGAATATAAGGAAGTAGAACTAAAATGACAGTCATTTCCACATACATTCACATACATAGTGTAAGTGCAGCTGTAACAAGCTTAATTAAGCTTAATAGCTTAATATTTCAAACGGATTACACAGCACGTTAACATAAACAGCATACACTGACCCCCCCACCCCCCCTCCCGCGATCACGAATATTTACGGAAGTACAAAGTACCCCGGTTGGAGCACCTGACTAAAAAGTTTGTGCAAGTCATTGAATGCCACATTTGAAGTGTTGCCTAAAGAATAAATAATTAAATTATACATAAATAAATTATTTTGTGTACCATGGTGGACTTAATACAGCCATACAAAGTTACCCTTTCATAGCCCTATCCATTTGACAATTTAGCGATACTTAAAAGAAAAACTATTGCAGACTCCTCACAAATGATAACACACACAAAAAGTTAAATATGCACAAACAATAAATTTCTGCACATGAAAAAGGTCTTAGAGGGCCAACATAACCCAAATCCACATTGTTAGAATAGGCTAAAGCAACTACCCGATATTTATCTTACAATCATGCAAAGTTCACTCACTTGTAAATATATATAAGGTCAATATATACATCTACCATCTTGGAAG